>JASDQU010205482.1:30758-45096 GCA_032191745.1 Picea mariana
TGTGGAGTCTTCAAAGAAAAAATGAGGGCTACCAATCACCAATTGGGAAAATTTAAATCCATGATGAGAAGTTTCTGCCCAATAGGCCATGAGCACAAGTAGAAAATAAAATGGCATAATTTCAAAAAAGGAAGGACAAACTGTCCAAGAGTACACAACCGAATTTTATAAACTTTCCACAGCCATGGCGTATCCACATCAAGTCCCAAATAAGTTATCAAAATATTTTGAGCATTACAATTTCATTAAGAAGACAAGTCATAATTCTTGTCCAAACAATTTTGATGACGCTTCCATGAAAACAAGATAGATAGAGAATAAGGAAAAGTTTGGAGCATGTCCATCCAAGCAACCATCAATGGATAAAGATAAGCAATTTCAAAAGAAAAAAATTACAATCAAATATTTTTCGAAGCCAAGAAAAAACATGTGCACGCACCTCAAGCATGCAAAGACCCAAAACATCATTGCGAGTATTGTGGCATTGATGGACATACAATGCAGACATGTTGGAATCTCCATCCTCATATCCATCTAAAAACTAAAAACAAAGATGAATCAAAAAATGACCACTCAAAGCTAAAGGTGAACAAATTGAATGTGATTTAGAGGTGTAAGATTGGTATGTTTGGCCTTGAAATCAACCCCAAATATGCAAGAAATAGTTGCAAGTATTAAAAACAATCATGGACAAAGAAAAATCAATCATGTATGTGAAAGAATACCTATCCACAAACAAAGAAAGCAGTCTTGAAAAGGAAAAAGAAAGCACCCAGAAATGAGCAAGAGAAATCTGCCAATGAAGAAAAATCATTCTTGAAGGTTCCAAAAGCAAGGGGAAAGAAAAGAAAATTGAAGAGGAAAGACAAAGACTCTTCCTACTAAAGATCCAGATAAAAAATAAGAAGGTATTGACACTTATTAATCCCAGTTTTCAGAAAAATCTGATTTCCAAATCATTGGTGCCAACTTGGCTTGGAGACTCATGCCCATCCTCAAGCATATCCATTGGATTGGTTGATCAAAGAGACCAATATAGATGCAACAAAGAAATATATTTTCAGAGTTGCTACTACTTCCAGGTATATCAATGAAATCGAATGTGATGTTGTACCATTAGTCATAAATCTTGTCCAAAGGATTTTGATTACGCTTCCATGAAAACAAGCCATATAGAGCTGGGGAATAAGCAAAAGTATGGAGCATGTCCATCGAAACAGCTGTCATTAGATAAAGATAAGCCATTTTGAAAACAAAATTATAATCACATATTTTTCAAAGGAAATAATAAACATGTGCATGCACCTCAAGCATGTAGAAACCCAAAACATCATCACGAGCATTGTAGCATTGATGGACACACAAAGGAAACATGTTGGAAGCTCCATCCTCGTATCCATCTAAAAAATAAAAACAAGTGAAGAAAGCAATGAACACTCAAGCTGAGGGTGAATAAATGGAATGCAATTTAGAGGTGTAAAACTCAAATGTCTGGCCCTGAAATCAACCCCAGATATGCAAAAAAAATTGCAAATATGAAAAATCAGCCATGGCTAAAGAAAAATCAGTCATGTATGTGCAAGAAGACCTATCCACAAGCAAAAAGAAAATTAGTCTTAAAATAGAAAAAGAAATCAACTAGCAATGACCAAGAGAAATATGCCAATGAAGAACAAAAATCATCCTTTATGGTCAAAAAGAAAGGGGAAAGAAAAGAGAATTGAGGAGGAAAGACAAAGACACTCCCTACTGAAGGTTCAAATCATAAATACAAAGGCATCGACTTTTGTTGATCCCAGTTTTGAGAAAAAGCTGATTTGTGAATCATTGGTGCAACAACTTGGCTTGGAGAATCGTTCCCATCCTCAGGCATACACATTGGATTGGTTGATCAAAGACACCAATAATCAAGTGACAAATAAATGTAAGGTCACATTTATATTACTTCCAGGTATATTGATGAAAATGAATGTGATGTTGTGCCATTAGTCATAGTTCTTGTCCAAATAATTTTGATGATGCTTCCATGAAAACAAGTTATATAGAGATGGAAAATAAGAAAAAGTATGAAGCATTTCCATCCAAGCAACCATCACTGGATCAAGATAAGCAATTTTGAACACAAAATTACAATCAAACATTTTTAAAAGGAAAGAAAAAATATTTCTACACACCTCAAGCATGTAGAGACCCAAAACATCATTGCAAGCATTGTAGCATTGATGGACTTACAAAGGAGACATGTTGGAAGCTCCATCCTCATATCCATCTAAAAAATAAAAACAAAGATGCAAAGAAAACAATGACCACTCAGGCTGAAGTGAAGAAATTGAATGCAATTTAGAAGTGTAAAACTGACATGTCCAGCCCCGAAATCAACCCCAAATATGAAAAAATACAGTTGTAACTATTAAAAACCAGTCATGTATAATGAAAAATCAACCATGTATGTTCAATAAGACCTATCCACAAACAAAAGAAAACCAGTCTTGAAAGAGAAAAAGAAATCATATGGCAATGAGCAAAAGAAATCTGCCAATGAAGAACAAAAATCATCCTGGAAAGTGGAAAAAGAAAGGGGGAAGAAAAGAAAATTGAAGAAGAAATACAAATACTCTTCCTATTGTAGATTCCAATCAGAAACAAGAAGGTATCGACTCATGGTGATCCCATTTTTCAGATAAATTTGATTTCTGAATCATTGGTGCAACAACTTGGCTTGGAGACTCATGTCCATTCTCAAGCATATCCATTGGATTGGATGGTCAAAGACACCAATATGCAAGTGACAAAGAAATGTAAGTTCATATTTGCTATTACTTTCAAATATATTGACAAAATCGAATATGAGGTTGTGCCATTAGGTGTGCCAATCAAGCCAAAAGGTTGGTAAATGCAAGCAAAAATTTATTTCACTAGTGTTGAGATCTAAACAAGGAGGAGGAAGCACCATGGAGGTTGAATAATCAAAGGAAACGTGTTGAAAGAAGCAAAGGAAACAGTTAGAGGAGTTTAGAGAAGAGTTTAAATAAGTGTTTCAAGTTCCTAGAGGACTTCCACCCAAGAGAGATGTGGAACATGAGATTCATATACAAACAGATGCTCCATTACCCAAAAATGGGTTGTATAGGTAATCCATCCTAGAATCCAAGGAAGTGAAGAATAAATAAATGAGTTACTAAAAGGAGTTAGAGTTCAAGCATCTCACCATGTGGATCACCAATTATGTTAGTGACCAAGAAAGATGGGACATGGAGGATGTGTGTTAACTATAGAGATATCAATAGCTTTACCATCAAGCACTGATATTCTCTTCCAAGGATGGATTATCTATTTTAATTTTTATCAGCTTCAACATGATAGATTATTGACCAAACTGGATTTAAAATCAGGTGACGCAGGCGACACCACCCTCCGAACCTCTGCCTCGGCAAAGGCTTCGCCCGCTAACACGATCTTTCTCATATATCTTCTGAGCCAGAGTGGCTCTTTGGATCCCCAATGGAACCTCTGTGAAAATCCAAATCCACAGGTCCTTCCTCCTCCTGTCACGGTCTTTGCACCCCGCGTGACTTTTCCCCGATTAAATTTCGGGTTTCGGGACTTTCAGTCTCCTGATGCCAAGAGTTCGTTGTACTCTCAGACTCCCGATTGCCGATGCACGCCTCTTATGCATTAGCCCTCCTAGCTAAGCTCCCGATCCACATGACCGCTATCCCCGTGACCGCAGTCTTACCTCCTGTTGGGGTTTCGGGTTTTCGAATGTTGAAGTGCATGGCCAGCTTGTCCACGGGATCCCCGATCCTCCGAGTCCCGATACGCTCCCTTTACCTTAGCCCCTCCTGGCTATGCTTTTGGTCCACACGACCTGCTCTCGTATGACCACAGTTATATACTCCTATCGAGGTTTCGGGCTTTCCAATGTCGAAACGCACATGTCCTCTGGACTCGCGAAATTCTGAATTCCGATTCTCTGCTATGCCGACAACTGGCCCCCTAAATGGTACTTCCCTCCATCTGGGGTTTCGGACTTCGCAATTCCGAAATGCTTGGACTTCTTTGTCCACGGGATTCGCGATACCCCTGACTCCCGAAATGCCGATGGACGACTTCTTTCGGGACTTTCCCCGGTGGTTTGGATCTCCGCCACATGTCCTAGTAGATAGACGGCCCTGATCCAATCTCGCTATTCCGGGATTTTTCCTATAGAAATTCCTGATGTCATGTCTTTGAGATCTCTGATATTCCGATATGCGAAACCCCGATGACAACTCTCTTTCCGGGGTTTCTCCTCCTATTCACGAGCTTAACCCTCGCACAACTCTCTACAGATCCGACGGCTGTTGAGTATCTTAAGCAAGATCCAACGGTCTAGATCCGTTCTTTCTTATGCACTCCTCCGGTTGCTCCCTGGACGCGAAAACCAATGGTCCAGATCTATTCCCTAGCCGATCTGATGGTTGTTGTTGCTCCCTCCTGAGCTTTCACACCTTCTTCCTGAACTTGGGAGAATTTTCAACTTCCTCAAAGGTCTCGGCCTTTGTCTATTTTCTTCTACGAGCTCCACAATCTTGAGCTTCGCTACGCGTATAAACACTGACTCCTCCTGAGCTTCCTCCTTTCGAATCCTTAAAGGATTCTTCAACTCCTGCGCCTCTGCAGGGTATTCTCATGCATACAAAGATGCTTCCTGTCTGAGGTTTCCTATAGCTTCGACCTCCATAGAAATTCGACTCTTCTTTCCTTTCTCCCATAGATGGAGAATTTGACGCCTTCCTGGCCCTCTTTTATTTCAACAACCTCTTGCTGAGTCTATCAGAGTATTCAGCAACTCTGTGAAGATCCCTCAGTGGAATCTTCCACAACTCACAGAACTCAAAGAATTCTCTTCTTCCTATGCCTATCTGCACAATGTCTCAATGCCCACCTGGCAGAGTATCTTCTTCCAGAACTTTCAATAGTTCTGTCTTCCTCTGTGCACCTTATGCACCCGCTCAACGCCCACTTGGCAGAGCTCTACAGAACTCACAACAAAGTTATGTCTGCAACTATGTATTTCTCCACAGCCTTGCCTCCTGAGGTGTTCAGCAACCTCAAAGGTCTTCTCTTGAGTTGATGATTCCAGGTCCTGTGCCTCAGCACGTCTTTGTCTGACTCCGCAGAGTTCAGAAATACTTCAGTGCACTAGTATTCAGAGTCTGCAATACTCTGTCACGCCTTCCTGGCATGAAACCACAAAGACCTCTCGACCTAAAATCAACACAACCTGCAAATGTACAACAACAACATACATTCACATATATAAAGAACACTCACAGACATCCACATAACACAAAATTCATGCAGGAAAAACTGCTTATGTTTTTTTTTTTTTTAATGGAAAATGCTTGTATTTTACAAAGGTGTTCTGGAGCTCTCTCTGGCTCTTCTCAGACTTCTACCAACCCCCCTACAAAATGAGATCCTAAAATCTCTTTTACCTGAGGGGGCTCTTCGAGCGCTTCCCTCCAAACTCACCTACCCTATTCAATTACCATCAATAGCTGTCTAGTCCAGCATCTGGATCTAGATCTCAGCCTTACAAAACATTAAAGGCCTTCTACCTAACGCCTGCACAAAGGCACGACTTCCCAGCTCAATAGCTTAAACATTTAATTTACATTCAATTTCTAAATCAAAATGAGGGCGACGCCTCTTTTTAGCAATTGAATGCACGCGCTTGACACGACTAGCTGGCTGGCTGGCTGATGTGGAGAGATGCTCCTGCATCATACTCCTTAGCTGCAAAATTCATGAGCTCCCCCTCTAAGCTGTGGGAACCCTCCTGGATCCCAAATCATTCTTTGGAGTTNTCCATTCTGTTGTTGCTGCTTCTGCGCTGCTGCTACTGCTGCTGTTGTTCCCTTCCTTCTGTTCAACCTCTCCTAACTGGTAGTTCCTATTGACCGGATCATCAACTCCATGATCTCCCCGATCACTTCGTCCAGCTGCTCCCATGGATGGCCCTGCCCATGCAGTCTCCTCGGCTGCAAAAATTTTTGGCACATGGGCAGATCACTGTGATCTCCCATGCCTTCTTCTTCATCTTCCAACTTCACTTGTTGGATGTGCACGCCCTGCACTTTCACCCTTTCTTCTAGGGCTTCAATCTATTGCCACAGATCAACAAAACAAATGTTGTCTGCCTCTTCTTCTTCTGCTGCTGCAAACTCCCACGTTGCAGTCCCTTCAGCTTCCTGGCTGAACATGTTGAGCCATTCCTCAGAATGCGCAGTTTCCTTCTCTACTTCTGCTTGGGTATTCTCAACCATCTGCTCCAATTTGTCTTCTCTGACAGTCACGACTGACTGTTCTCCTGTTGTTGCTGCACCGACAACACAGTTTTCTTCCTCCTCCTGGGCAAATGGTAGGGATACTTTAATTTCCCCAATCATCAGAAGATTTCTTATATCTTTCTCCTTCAGCTGCATCCGCTGATCTAAACTCACCTCTGAGTTCATCTGCTCATCCCTGTCCACATGGAAACATGGGATTTCTCTGCTACCTTCCTGGCAGTTTATGAGATCCCGCAGCGATCTCGATCCGTTGCCCTGCTGGCAATGTAAAATTTCCTGGCTATCCTCCTGACAGTCCGTGAGATCCCCAGCTGATCTCAACTCATTGCCCACTTGGAAAACTGGAATTTCTCTTTTGCCCTCCTGGCAGTGCTTGAGATCTCCAGCCGATCCCAATTCATTCTCTTCACCGAGAATGTCCCCAGTCTCTGGCTCACATATCTGAACCATCTCTTCCTCTGTGGTCTTGAGGTTTTCAGCGTACCTCAACCATCTTCTCAACAGCCTATGCTGTCTTATGACCATCAGCTGCTTGACTGGCCATTTCATCTTCGGCTTCTTCATGGGCCACTCGTATACCCATCTCGGCTTCTTATCCCTCGGCATCTTCAGCTCAAGCTCTTCTATTCTTGCCCTAATGTCAGCAAGTTATTTTCCCATTTCGGCTGTACTCATCAGCTCTGGGTTTTTCCTTTCAGCATACCTACGGCCTTTAGTAGCCATGGTGCTGTCCCTGTTTGCCTTCCTGGCAAATCTGTTGCTATCACTCTGCATCCTGAGCATTTCCAGCTTCATTCTACAGTCCTGCCGATTGTCTCAATGATCATTGGCTACCTGCAAACAATCATCACAGAGTCTCCAGTGCTCTGTCTTCCTTCACCTAAAATATACAGATGAAATCCCGCTCTGATACCACTTGATGCAGACCTCTGCATTGGCAAAGGCCTCACCCGCTAATAGGATCTTTCTCATATATCGTCTGAGTCGGAGCAGCTCTTTAGATCCCCAATGGAACCTTTGTGAAAATCCAAATCCACATGTCCTTCCTCCTCCTGTCACGGTCTCTGCACCCTGCGTGAATTTTCCTCGATTAAATTTTGGGTTTCGGGACTTTCAGTTTCCTGATGCCAAGAGTTCGTTGTACTCTCGGACTCCCAATTGCCGATGCATGCCTCTTATGCGTTAGCCCTCCTGGCTAAGCTCCCGTCCCACGTGACCGCTATCCCCGTGACCGTAGTCTTACCTCCTATCAGGGTTTCGGGTTTTCGAATGCTGAAGTGCATGGCCAGCTTGTCCACGGGATCCCCAATCCTCCAAGTCCCGATGCGCTCCCTTTACCTTAGCCCCTCCTGGCTATGCTTTTGTTCCACACGACCTGCTCTCGTATGATCGCAGTCATATACTCCTATCGGCATTTCAGGCTTTCCAATGCTGAAACGCACATGTCCTCTAGACTCGCGAAATTCCGAATTTTGATTCTCCGCTATGCCGACAGCTGGCCCCCTAAATGGTACTTCCCTCCATTTGGGGTTTTGGACTTCGCAGTTCCGAAATGCATGAACTTCTTTGTCCACGGGATTCCCGATACCCCTGACTCCCGAAATGTCGATGGACGACTTCTTTCGGGACTTTCCTCGGTGGTTTGGATCTCCGCCACGTGCCCCAGTAGATGGACAGCCCTGATCCAATCTCGCTATTCCGGGATTTTTCCTATAGAAATTCCCGATGTCATGTCTTTGAGATCTCCGATATCCCGATATGCGAAACCCTGATGACAACTCTCTTTCCAGGGTTTCTCCTCCTGTTCATGAGCTTAACCCTCACACAAATCTTTACAGATCCGACGGCTGTCGGGTATCTTAAGCAAGATCCAACGGTCTAGATCTGCTCTTTCTTATGCACTCCTCCAGTTGCTCCCTAGACGCGAAAACCAACGGTCCAGATCTATTCCCCAGCCGATCTGACGATTGTTGTTGCTCCCTCCTAAGCTTTCACACCTTCTTCTCGGACTTGGGAGAATTTTCAACTTCCTCAAAGGTCTCGGCCTTTGTCTATTTTTTTCTACGAGCTCCACAATCTTGAGCTTCGCTACGCGTATAAACGTTGACTCCTCCTGAGCTTCCTCCTTTCGAATCCTTAAAGGATTCTTCAACTCCTATGCCTCTACAGGGTATTCACATGCATACAAAGATGCTTCCTGCCTGAGGTTTCCTGTAGCTTCGACCTCCATAGAAATCCGACTCTTCTTTCCTTTCTCCCACAGATGAAGAATTTGATGCCTTCCTGGCCCTCTTTTATTTCAGCAACCTCTTGCTGAGTCTATCAGAGTATTCAGCAACTCTGTGAAGATCCCTCAGTGGACTCTTCCTCAACTCACAGAACTCAAATAATTCTCTTCTTCCTATGCCTTTCTGCACAATGTCTCAATGCCCACCTGGCAGAGTATCTTCTTCCAGAACTTCCAACAATTTTGTCTTCCTCTATGCACCTTATGCACCCGCTCAACGCCCACTTGGTAGAGCTCTACAGAACTCACAACAAAGTTCTGTCTGCAACTATGTATTTCTCCACAGCCTTGCCTCCTGAGGTGTTCAGCAACCTCAAAGGTCTTCTCTTGAGTTGATGATTCCAGTTCTTGTGCCTCAGCACGTCTTTGTCTGACTCCGCAGAGTTCAGAAGTACTTCAGTGCACTGGTATTCAAAGTCCGCAATACTCTGTCATGCCTTCCTGGAATGAAACCACAAAGACCTCTCGACCTAAAATCAACACAACCTGCAAATGTACAACAACAACATACATTTACACATATAAAGAACACTCACAGACATCCACATAACACAGAATTCATGCAGGAAAAACAGCTTCTATTTTTTTTTTTTAAATGGCAAATGCCTATATTTTACAAAGGTGTTCTGGAGCTCTCTCTGGCTCTTCTCATAATTCTACCAACCCCCCTGCAAAATGAGATCCTAAAATCTCTTTTACCTGAGGGGGTTCTTCGAGCGCTTCCCTCCAAACTCACCTACCCTATTCAATTACCATCAATAGCTGTCTACTCCAGCATCTGGATCTAGATCTCAGCCTTACAAAACATTAAAGGCCTTCTACCTAACGCCTGCACAAAGGCACGGCTTCCCAGCTCAACAACTTAAACATTTAATTTACATTCAATTTCTAAATCAAAATGAGGGCGACGCCTCTTTTCAGCAATTGAATGCACGCGCTTGACGCGGGAGGCTGGTTGGATGGATGATGTGGAGAGATGCTCCTGCATCATCAGGTTTCCAAATTTGAGTGAAGGAGGCAGAAATGTTGAAGACCACATTCAAACCCAGCAATGATTGTGTGACCATTCGGTTTATGCAATGCACCTGCTACATTTATGAGAGTAATCAATGACATTCTTCCTCCATATATTGATTCTTTTGTAATGGTGTATTTGGATGACATCCTTGTGCTTAGTGAATCTTGAGAATATCCGATTTTAGTGAGAGGGGAAACCATACATTGTCAAGGCATATAAAATCAAACAGAAGCTCTCTTGTATCAGCCAATCAAGCCAAAAGTTTGGTAAATGCAAATATGAAGTGTTTTTACTTTTTCCTATTGTTGATATAAAAGAAATATGCATTGTGTTTGCACTCCCTCTATGTATTTACATTGGATGTACTTCTAAGTCCCATTGACCTGCTTTGTGGTCATTGATTAGACGTTGATAAAATTATCTTATCTTCTCTAAACAATGAGGAAGCACCGTGGAGGCAACTTGTTCAAAGAAGCAAAGAAAACAATTAGAGAAGTAAATAGAAGCATTTAAAGAAGTGATCCATGTTCAAAAAGGACTTCCACCCTACAAACATGTGGAACATGAATTCAACCCCAGTTAGATGCTCCATTAACTAATATTAGGTTGTATAGGCATTCCATCCTAGAACTAGATGAAGTGAAGAATCAAATATATGAGTTACTAGGAGTTATAAGGCCAAGCACCCCACCATGTAGATCACTGATTGTGTTAGTGCCCAAGAAATATGGGACAAGGAGGATGTGTGGTGACTATAGAGCTCTCAGTAAGATTACCGTCAACTTTCAAGAACCAATATTCTTTTCCAAAGATTGTTAATCTATTTGATCAACTTCTACATGCTAGATTCTTGACCAAACTGGGTTTAAAATCAGGTTTATCACCATATTCAAGTGAAGTAGGAAGATATGTTGAATATTTCAATCAAAACCAATCAACAATTGTAAAAATGAAGTGTGGTACCGCTCGGTTTATGCAACACAACCACCACATTTATGATGGTAATCACTGGCATTTTTCATCCATTCATTATTTGTATTGTAATGATGTATTTGGATGACATCTTTGTGTTCACTGAGACTTGGAAATATCATTTGATGCATTTGAGGAAAAAATTTGAGACAGTGAAAGCCATCCAGAGAACCCTTAATTGGAAGAAATGTTAATTTTCCAAAGATTATTTGGTATACAGGGATATGTAGTAGGAGGAGGAGAGTTAAGGAAAGATCCTGGCAAGATTGAAGCCATTCTCAATTGGCCAAGGCCTTCCAATGCCATGAAATGAGAAGTTTTGTGGGGGCAACCCAGCAAAGGATGAATTCATTGCCTATTTCTCAAATATAGAAGGTTCCACTGCACACTTTGACATCAAATAGACAATCTCTCCACTGGGTAAAGCTTAAGAAAAAATGTTTGATAAACTTGAGAAAATCATCCCTGCTCTAGTTTTAGTATTACAAAACTTACAACAACTATCTGTGATGTTATCAAAAGTTCAGAACATAAGCTGGAACTGAATCAGTGGATCTCAGAATCACAAATCAAACAGCATAATCATCTAAATCAAATCAAATCAAGTGTCCATGATAACACTACAATATACAATCAAATCAAGTGTCCATGATAACATACAATATACAATCAAATCAAACAGCTTCATCATCTAAATCTAGATTCTTTACAAATGTCCATATCTTGTGGCAGTGGAAGTGGTTGCAAGTTCATTTAGGATAAGTCCATCGAAGATAGAGACAACACATATTAAATAGATGAAATTAGGTTTTAGGGTAGTCCTCAGGACTTTTTTCATTGTTTGAGGGATGGGGCTGCATCAGTATAGAATAAGTCAAACCACCCATTTTTAACTAGTTTTATTTGAACCGATCTGTTTGACAAGTTTTTAACGAATTTAGGAAAATTGGTCAAAACCAGTTTGAATGATCGTTTTGAGTCTTGACCAATAATGCCTAAAACTAATCTGAACCAGCTTTGCTCCAATTCTAGTTCAGGCGGTTTTGATAACACTATTTCAAATAGAGATGTATGCATCACAATACTCCATGGAAGCCATGCTCACTCAAGGAGATAGACTAGTTTTCTATCACTTGGAAATGTTTCCCAATTTAGTTTTGAATTATTGTACATATGACAAAGAATTGTTTGCACTGATACAAGTTGTTAAGAAATGGAAGAACTACTTAATGGAAAAAGAAATGATTCTTCATTCTGGTCATCAACCATCACAATATCTGCAAGCACAAAACCAAATTGAAGAAAGACAAGCATTATAAATGGATGAGATTCCTTTAACGATTCCATTTTGTCATAAAAGACGAGAAGGGAGTGAGAAACAAAATGGAAGAGGTGTATGCCATCAAATCATCAAATTCTAACTTCAAGAGCCATCATGAAGATTGGTCCATTTTCTCATGAAGAGTACAAAATGTTGTATGAGGAGATTTTGATTTTTCAGCCATAGATCAGCAAGCCAATATCCATAGAAGTCACAAAGAAACAGAAGAACCAGATTTCTACATTCAAGAGGGATTGCTCTACAAGTTGGGGTGCTTTGAATTCTGAAGAAAAGGCAACCAAATCCAATTGTTAAAGGAATCTCACAATTCCAAGATTGTTGGTCACTTCAGTAGAGAGAAGACATTGACACATTTGAAGAAGATAATGGCACATAAGACATTGGCACATTGGGAGAAGACAATGGCACATTTGAAAAGATATGTGCATTCTCAAATCATAGATCAAGATGTTTCAACGTATGTTAGTTCATGCACAATTTGCAATATAAGCAAGCCAAGGAACTCCCTATTGGGATTGTATACACCATTATCCCTATCTTCTAGGGCATATGAGAGCATTACCATGGATTTCTTGGGAGGTTTGCCAAGGACAAAGAGTGGGAATGACTATTTTCTAGTGGTTGTTGATAGATTCAGCAAGATTTTATTAGAGATATAAGGCTTACCCATGTAATAAAGTCACCTTGGTGACTTTAGGTTAAAAGATTAGGTTTTTTGTCTCCTAGAGTTAGGGTTTTGGTCTCTCAAGATCTTTATAAGAGTGAGGACCCTCATTGTAATATTGTATCGTTCAATAATAATATCGTTCAATGTTTATGGATATCATATTTTCGGTATCTGATCCAGGTGGATATCGGTGGCCACCCACCTTTTCCAACTGGATCAAAATAGTTTTCTGGAAATTTTGGTAATTTACTATTTTTAGCAGTTTTTAACTTTCGGGGCTATTTTGAGGGCCTAAATGAAGGTTTTTCTAGATCGATCTTCTCAATGATAGCCTACAACATGATTTAACCCCCAAAATGAATCTCCTTGACGATGCCTTTCCAACGGGCTATCATACGCCTAAAACGAAGATCGTATGCAAAAGTTATGACCTCAGGAAGTTGATGTACTAACTTACCCAAACGGGGCCCACATGACTTTTGGCGCTTCATCTCCTAGGGTTAGGTTTTTGGATGTATAGGGTTTTGGGAATTCCTGTTTATTGTAAAAAGGCATTTAGAGTCTCATTGTAATCATCTTCTTGCGAATGCGAATAGCCGTCACATCTCTTCTCAAAGATAAGCTACCACCATTCTAGCGAGTCTTTCACTCTATATTTTTACAGTCTCTGTACATTTCTTTCATTAATAGAAATCGTGTATTACTGTATATCTGTGTTTATGGTTGCATATCTGATACATTTATGTTATATTATTGGATATCTATGATATCTCTGTGCATTTCTTTATTGTATCTCTGTTCTCATTTCGTGCCACAAATAATCCGGATCAGTGGTATTAGAGCAAGCTGCTCTTGATCGTTAATTAGTGCATGTCCCCGACGAGGTCTGAGTATATAAAGTTGGTTCTCGAGATTATCTCTCTTGAATAAAATCACTCTCGCACGCCCAATAAAAAATCTATGGTAGAAGAAAAGAAAAACGACAGAGCAGACGATCCTCAAGTGACAGAGGGACGAAATGCTAGAGAATTTTTCCCACATCCTTCAAAGCCTGTCGATAGCAACAGGCGCATCTTCATCAAATGGCCACTTTGGAAGCACCTCGCCTTTCAAGGTACAAGTTAATTTTGATATTCCTGTATTTGAAGGACAGATAGATGCAGAAGCCCTAAACAAATGGTTAAATCTGCTAGAAGGTTATTTCTTTGTTCACAATTTTTTCGACAGTGAAAAGATCACCTTCACACTCCTTAAAGCTCTCCCTCATGTCAAACATTGGTGGGAAACTTACTGGGAGCAAAGTTCCACAGAGGAGTCTAGAATATATGGGGCCGAGCCCACTTGGGATTTTTTTGTGGATGCTGTAAAGGAACAATATTACCCTGTTGGCAACTATGAGGACCAGTACATGAGATGGACCACACTGCGGCGAGGGGCCAAGAAGTTCTGGAATTCACCAATACCTTCCATACCTTGCACACCAAGTTGGGTATCAAAGACTCTGATTGACATTTGGTTCTGAAATACCGTGGGGCTCTACAAAGATACATCCAAACTGAAATGGATTTTCTGAACATCTCATCACTCGGTGTTGCCTATCGATATGTTGTTAAAATCGAGCAGAAATTTAAGCACCAGAACAAACAGGATTTCGGGTTTGCAAATCCGCAACAAACAAAGTATGACAAAGACGTCCTTAACAAATAGTCTCCCAAAA
>JASDQU010205484.1:2915-21231 GCA_032191745.1 Picea mariana
TGTAGGCATCGCCTCGGCCCATTTCATGAAATAATCCACGGCTACAATAATGTATCCATGCCCCCTGTCCAAGTGAGGGTTACATGTCATGAAATCGATACCCCATTTAGCGAAAGGTCCAATGGAAACTACATGGTGTAAGGGAGTGGGGTGAGATCTTATCTTGTGATTGTACGTTTGACAAGCATGGCACTTCTCGATGGAAGTTATACAGTCTTTAAATAAAGAAGGCCAGAAGTACCCTACTTGTAAGATCTTTTGAGTAGTGGCATACCCAGAAATATGGATGCCACACGATCCAGAGTGGTAGTCGTTCAAATATTTCTGAGCCTCATCAAAGGTGAGACAACGTCAGAATATAGAGTCAACACCACGATGATAAAGAGTATCACCAAGAATGATGTATTGACGAGCTTGATACCATATGCGAGGACGGTCTGAACTAGAGAGGTCAGGTCAAAAAGTTTGAGTCTAGAGATAAATTATGATGTATCCATACCAAGCATCATCATAACTGATCAGAAAAAGGGATTCATCTGATAGGGAATCCTCTACCACATTTTCTGTCTCACCGGAGGGAAGGTCACATATCAATTCATCAAAAACCAGTGACTTCTTCGACTTAGCACGTTCAAACTCTAAGTCGAACTCTTGGAGGACGACAATCCATTTAGAGTACTTGCCCCCTAGCAATTGGCGTGTAAGGATATGTTGCATAGGGTTGTAATAAGAAATGACGGTAGTCTTGCGTAATAAGATATAGTGACGAAAACGTTGGACAGCTTGAACAGCTGCCAAGGCTAGTTTTTCCACATGTAGATATTTGGCTTCGGTAGTTGTGAGACTCTGACTCAAGTAATAGATTACATGTTTGTCGTGCGAATCATCTTCCTGGACTAACACCATGGCAATGGTAGAGTCCAAAGCGTCAAGGTAAAGGAAGTAGTCTCGACTGTAATCTGGTGGGAAAAGTAGTGGTGTTCATGTTAGGGAAAGTTTCAAATCTTCGAAGGATTTGTTGTTAGTTTCATCCCATACGAACGTTAAACCTTTCTTCAACAGTCGAGTAAACCCTAGAGTTAACTCGATGTAATTTGATATGAATCGACACAAAAAGTTTTCCTTCCCTTGGAAACTTTGGAGTTGGTGAAGTGTAGAAGGAGGAGGTAGATTAAGGATGGCCTCATCCTTTAATGGATCCACCCTAATGCCATGAAATGACACAATAAAACCTGGAAGTTGGTCGGACTCCACACAAGAAACACATTTGTGTGGGTTTAAATGAATATGGTAGTAACGCCAGCGAAGGAAAATGGCTCAGAGATGGATCAGGTGGTCTTGGTGATGCATGGAATGAGTCGGTAGATCACCGAGATATGGTTGTACAATGTGCTTAATATCGTGAAAAGAATAAGACATGGCACATTGAAAAGTCACACCAACGTTCTTCAAACCGAAAGGAAGTTTTCGGTAGGCAAAAGTACCCCAAGGACAGATGAAAGAAGTTTTATGTTGATCCGCGGGTAAAATGTTGATCTGGTTATAGCCGAACAAACCATCCATTAACGAGAAGATTTCACTCCCAGCGCAATCATCGATGATCTGGTCAACGAAGGGGGTTGGAAATTTGTCCTTGGGACAAGATTTATTAATATCCCTATAATCAACGCATACATGGATCGTGCCTTGTTTTTTATTGACTGGAACGAGATTGGATACCCAATCGGTTAAATCCACAGGATAAATAAATCCAGCCTTAAGAAGTTTTTCAACTTCAATCTTGATGGTGATAACTTTATGACGGTGGACTGGGCGAAGTCTCTGCCGAATGTGTTTCGCGTTCGGATAAGTCTTAATTTTGTCAATACTCGACATCTCTTCGTAGCTCCAACTGAAAACATCATGGAATTATTGAAAAATAGCTTTATAAGTGACGACTTCATCATTGTAACAAGCGGCTCCAATATGAACATTTTCGACAACTCCAGGTTTAATGGATATGTTAAGACGAATAGTGGGTGAAATATTACTCAAGTTCCCTTCATAAAGCACATTGTGGGTTGACTCAGAAACAGAGGAAATGACAACAACGATCGATGAAGTCGAAATCCGTTGGTAACTCTCTATGGTGTGTTGTTT
Source organism: Picea mariana (assembly GCA_032191745.1). Lineage (NCBI taxonomy): Eukaryota > Viridiplantae > Streptophyta > Pinopsida > Pinales > Pinaceae > Picea > Picea mariana. The sequence goes on from JASDQU010205484.1 coordinate 5,055, forward strand.
GAGGAAGAGAATGGAACGATGATGCCCATTGTCCCATGGGGTGTCTTCCATGGACATAACTGACATAATAATATTGTCCGTAGGAAAAATGACGTGAAACGGATCAGGAGATGAATCACCAAGAGAGGGGGTAGAAGGGGTTTCCGATTGAGTGGCTTGATAAGCTGATTCAACGAGACTCAAAGGAATTTGTTCACCATAGGGAAGATAATCACCAGGGTCGGATACTATCCATGGGTCATGAGACGCGGGGGTTTCATGAACATAGGTAGAAATCATGTTGATTGAGGCAAAAAAAGGAGGTAGAATGTCAGGTGGTGGGATTAGGAATGTAACCATCAAATTAGAATCTTTAAGAAGACCCACACCGACATTCTCGTACCCAGGATGTGTATTAGAAATGAAAGGTACATTGCTAGTACTATAATCAAAGTTAAAAAAGGCCAATTGGTCGACAATAACCAACTTTTCTTGGTGTGGGAAATGTAACACGTGGAAAAGTGTGGACACAACTGCATGCAAGGAATCAATCCAGCTACGACCAAGTAAGAGGTTGTAATTGAGTGGCGCATCAAAGACCTCGACCTCGACCTTGACGATTTTTCCTTCCAACGTAATAGGCAACGAGGGAAGAACACCGTAGGGTTTAAAACCAGAGCCATTGAAGGCCTTGAGTGTGTTGTGTGATTCAGTGAGAGGAAGAGAGCCAATGGATTTCCAACAAGTAATAGACATGACGCATGTCAAGGCGCCCTCGTCAATAATAGTTCTAGAGATATTCTTGTTCTCTACGACAACTTGTAACCGAAATGCTAGTTGAGGAGGTAGCCTTGAAATGTGATCTTCGAGGTCAAATATTATTAGATTCGTACCTATGACCTTTAACAGTGCCTTTCATTGAGCGAGACAACTTTGAAGGACTTCGAGAGATGACATCATGGAGGGTGCTTGCGCAAGATCTTCTACAATACTGTAGTTTTGAGTAGCACGTGCATGAGGATTAAAGGCAGGCTTTCGAGCAACACCCTTTGGAGGAGGGTGAAGAACTATATGGAGACCTGGTATTTCAATATGAAGAGGATCGTTGGGAGTTGAAGTCGAGGGAGGTGGTTGAAACAACGAAGGTGGTATATCTTCAACTTTCTCCTTTGAGGGAGAGTAATCTTTGGCCCGAGTAGCGATGGAAATATCATTCTTTTTTGAATCACCGGTACAAATGAGGACATAGGAAGTGGTGGAGGGAGAGGCTTGGTCATGAATGACCAATTGGGCCTACTGTTGAGAAGGGAAAGGTTGTGAAAAAATGACAAGTGAGGGAGGTTTCGTGGTCCCTTGAAGGAACATAGTGACCTCAACACATCTTGGACAATCTTTCGTGTAGTGATCATCACCACAGATAAGGCAAGGAATCTCGGTTTACGCATATCCTTATCATCAACAGGTTGTGCTTTTGGCTTTGTCAGATTTTTGATTATTTTTATCCTTCTTTTTCCTACCCTTTCCTTTCTTGGATTTATTTTTGTCGGCGGGGGTGGACTGAACAAAGTTTACCTTAGAAGTTTTTCTGGTGGAAGGAGTGGGAGACAGAGCATTTTGGAAATTAGAAGCAGTGGATTTGGGATTGGTGTGAGTGGCCGACGTAGATTTAGTGTCAGCATTGAAAGTGCCAACCACACCGTTGACAACATGAGAAGTTGTTGGGGTTGTTGAGGTAGCGGTGGTAGAAGGACGAGGAGCATCAAGGAGTAAGTTGTAAAAAGTGTCGGTTTGCGAATAAATGAGATCTAAGTACTGAGCGCGACTGATCGCCTGTTCTTCGGTGACAACTCCACCCATGGAAATGTCATGAGATATTTTATTCATGAATGATTTGGTGAATCATTCTGCCAATAACTGATCGGGAAGGTCGAGTTTGATCAAACGTCGCTTTCTTCTCCACTCATGAATGTGATTGGAGATGTGAGTGACCAATTTTTTCTTGAAGGAACTCAAAATCTCAGTTCATGTTTCATAGCGGATTGGAAACTGGTAATGTGTGAGGAAATCCATGGCTAGGGTGTTAAAGTCAGTGAATAAGCCTCGTGGTAACTCTATATACCACTTTTCATCCAAACCCGTAAGAGTTCGTTGGAATAGTCGTAACCAAATGGAGTCATCCATCAAAGAGTTGGATGAGCACCAAAGGTGGAAAGTCATGAAATGGTTGTTTGGATATTCTCCTAGTTTACTGTCAAACTTGGGAATGCCAGATGGTAACTTGGGTGGTATAATGGGCCAATGGGTAGAATGGAGGATAGGGTCATTCAAGATTCTAGACAAGTTGGGTAGATCCAAAGTGGCTAAAAAGGGAAACTGTCTATTCACGTGAGGGTACTGGTGACTTTGGGGAGGAAGTCTCGTCGGTATACCAGTAGGACCGTAAGCAGTTTTCATGTGATGTGAAGATCTGGGAAGATTCAGACGTGGGTGTTGAGGCATGTAGCACAAAGGGTTGTATATATTAGGGGTGTTCCCTTGCAAAGGGATACTAGAGTGAATGTTCGAACCCCAAATGGGATTGGAAGAACCTGGATAAGGCTAGCACAAACTGGGGGGTATGAAAGAACTAACTTGAGGCGGTTTCACCCCAAACGATTGCTTATTTCCACGGATGAGAAAGTTCCAATACTGGGCTAGTGATCCTGGTATGTTTTTTCCATAAGGTGGGCTATATCCTCTGAGTGTGGGTTGTCCTCCAAGTGAGGATTGTGTTCCAATTTGGGTATGACCTCCAAATTGAGTTTTCCCCCCAGGGTTGAATTTTCCCCCAGGGTTGAATTTCCCTTTGATGGGAATATGATAACTAGATGTGAAAGACTGAGTGGTGCCTCCAATTGGGTTGGAGCCACTTGGGCCAGATCCTCCAATAAAAGGTGGATAAGACCCTCCAGAGAGGACCTAGGAAGGTGTCAGACAGAAACCAGAAGAAACACTATACCTAGGAGGAGTAAAAACTCCAGAAGCTCTAGATGGAACCTGGGAAGGAATAGGGATGGAAGTATTCAAAGCATTATACCAAGGAGGAAGTGACAGGATAGGTCTAGACGAAAGTGTTGTGCCAATAGGGGCTTAGCTAGTCACCGTATTCCCAGTGGGAATAGTCGTAGCATGTGGGACCATTGTGGAATGGGCCATTTGAAGAGGAATGGCTAGGTGTAAAATACCTCTAATTGACATAAAAAAAAAATTAATTTCTAAGGGTATTAACCTCCCTTTTGCTTACAAAAAAAAAACTTCATAACTAAGGCGTAGTAATGTTCATTTTAATTACAGATTTGAATTCTACCATTTCAGGTAACAACCNTTGTGCCAATAGGGGCTTAGCTAGTCACCGTATTCCCAGTGGGAATAGTCGTAGCATGTGGGACCATTGTGGAATGGGCCATTTGAAGAGGAATGGCTAGGTGTAAAATACCTCTAATTGACATAAAAAAAAAAAATTAATTTCTAAGGGTATTAACCTCCCTTTTGCTTACAAAAAAAAAACTTCATAACTAAGGCGTAGTAATGTTCATTTTAATTACAGATTTGAATTCTACCATTTCAGGTAACAACCAGCTTTATAAAGGACCTCCCTTTTTAAAGATCTGGTAAGTCTCCTTTTAACTCACATGATGTACCCATAGACTCCCTCTATGAAGATCTCGTGCATTTATTCAAATCCTATAATGTACCCATAGACATTAATTAACTAAAAATACATTCAACCATACCCTATTATTCATTTGGGATTTGGATCCTAACACTCCTAACATTGACTCTGTACCCTAAGGGTTTCTTTCCAAGATAACATTGACACTTAGGGATTTCTCGTTAACACAAGGGATACGGTTATGAGTTCGGTGGGTCATAAACTAACTAACAGTGTACAAGTTACTAAGGGTCTAGGATTAAAGGTCCCATCACAACCAGAACGACCCAAGAGCATGGTCTCAACCTAACTCATTCATATTTAATTCCCTCCATACCGAGCATTTAAAATAGAGTGGCAGGAACATACTGGCAAGGCTTAAAGGCTCCCTGCGATATTTATTAGAGGGTTGGTGGCATACTCCCCAGGTCATTGTTCGGTCTCTATGCCCATTGTGTTATCGTCACCTCAGGCTAGTCACATGGTCTCAGCCCGTGTTCTTTACTCATCTGTAATTAGGACCGTCAGGGACACCTTCTTTCTGATATTGTTTCCGGGTCGCATCCTAGTTCTTGTGTGAAGGCAAGGTTTGGTCGCATGCCTTCTGTGATTCTCGACCCAAAAGAACATTTCGTCATGGAAAAACTAGACTCTCGGTGGTATACTTCGAAAGGTAAGCGTTTTTCATTCTCGTTACTTCGTTAACCTGTGAAGTTTCCTTGTCTAGAAGTATGTAAGGATTCTTTTAACTGTATCTTTCCGACTGTCAAAACCCTGGGTACAGGATCAACACTTGTTTGTAAGGTTTTGTGGTGGTATTTCAAACTAGGTTTAAACCCGTCACTTCACAAATTCTTTTCTTTCGTCTTCTATGAAGACTCCCCTATAAACCCTAAGAGATTTAATGTAAATAGATTTTTTTTTTTTAGTATTAGCATTCTGACCAACACTGTAACTCGATGCTTAAATAAAATGGAACATCAATCATTTTTTTACTAGATACTACTGGGTTTCAGTAAGACCAACATCGTAAACTCTTCAAGGTGCTGAGTCTTTAGTTGCTCGTCCCTCGTGACATCTTTCTGTAATATAACTGGGTTGTTCTTTACCATTCAGATATTAGGGTTATTCTCTGAGCGTTACATGATACTTGGCTTCCCAATATCTCGAAATTTTATTTACTCCCTCATTCAGTTTATAGTGTCAGTTGTTCGGCCACAACGACATTTACAATTGAAGGGTGAAGTCTCATATATGCACAGTTTTTGTCATTTCAAATTAATTAGGTAGGGTAGGACCCCTGTATGGTTTTTTTTAAGACATTTAAAGTTTTACAGTTCCTCGAGTAATTGTTAACGAATTTTGTGCATTCACCTAATGATGGGACCTCCTGTTGTTTTGCGAGGTACCCATTAGTTTGAATTCGACCCACTTCCCTTCCCAATTCTGTGGGCATCCTCCTCGACCGCGCAATGATCTGTCAGACTTAGACCGAAAGTTAAGTCAGTATGCATATACAGGGATCTCAAAGTTTTTATGTGGCAGAAGAATACTGTATTAGACTTCCTTCAATCTATTATGTTCGGAGTTCCAATGATGTCTCATTTCCTTACTCTTGTGTTTTCTCGCAGGGGTTACTTTCTCACAATATTTCGGCCCGGAGTCATTCCAAGCAAAGAAAGGTAATCAGGTTCTATTTTAGCATTTCCTGCTTCTTGCAGCCTCCATTGAGTACTTCGATTTGGATCTAGTCCACGTGGGTAGAAATGCCTGATCTTTATGATGCACAATTTAATTTTTATACTTGATTTTGCAATTTACGGAGGAGCCCTAATGGTTGTATAGATATGTGGAAAAATATTTGAAGTCGATCTTACTATAGGCGACCAATCTGTCCATTTCCTGTTGGTACACTGTGTAAGATATGATTTAGGATTTTAGACTAGATACATGGCCTTGGATTATTATCAGATACGTGAACGCTTTTGTAATTAATTTCCAGATTGTGCATTTATGGAAATTCAAGATTTTACATGCCATTATGCATTTCCAGGGTTTTTACATCGGAATCGAACTGTTAATTAGCTATTTCTTTTATTACTATCAGGCTTTTATACTTCTTGGTCAACAGGCTTATGATATTTCCAGATATTGTATACTCTGCTTGCGGAATCCCCAAATAGTATTTGAGTTCGTCGGCCCTCACGCCCCTAGCATTTACTCACGGATCTTTATAAATGTTGCCCTTTGAATTTTTAACTGCACATCTTTATGTATGGTTACTAAATTTAATAGCTCTCTTTTTCCTGATTATGCGCGCGCGCACACACACACACACATATACTACTTTTATNCACGGATCTCTATAAATGTTGCCCCTTGAATTTTTAACTGCACATCTTTATGTATGGTTACTAAATTTAATAGCTCTCTTTTTCCTGATTATGTGCGCGCGCACACACACACACATATACTACTTTTATTGAAACATAATCTTCTATAGTTCACATGCTTGATATATATATATATCTATATATATATATATATTTAAGCAGACTTATGTCTATCTCTGGGGTTCGATTCCATTCATATTTCACTTGTAATTCATCTTCTCAGAATTTACGATTATAAGATGGGGCTTATTCTGCAGTTTTTATTTCACCATATCAGAACCAACATGCCCTTTTTAAATTAGCATACTCAAGTGGAAGCAACATTCACTTGATTTAATCTAGGCATTTTCTTTTGATTGGATATCAAGTTCAACAATATTCAGCCAGTTTTTGTCCATGAAATATTTCACTATGGCACAAACAATTACATTACATCTAATACCTATAATCATATAAACAAAGGAGGGTAAGATTTAACATATCTGAACCAGTGCGTGGGAAGACAAAGGGAACAACCACGTTCCTCCCAACCGTAGAACAGGGCAGCCAAATCACTTGCCCAACTCACCCCCTAGCCTGACCATGAGTCCATGAGGGCAAACTTTGAAAAACTCCTCAGTAATGTCTTTCAGTTCCACCATATTCCTCTTGCCTCACACTCAATATGTAGTGTTCATAACAACAAGAAAATCAATAGTCTCCTTCCCTAGCATACTTGGCAGTGTCTTGCCTCCTCACATATGCTATTTATCAATAAAAATCTTTTTTCCTAGGTCTTTTTCCCTCCCTTGGAAATTTTCGCAGCTTTCTAAATCGCTGGTTTTCAGGGGCTTCCAATGGCCAAATCTCTGATTCCCCAGAGGTAGTTCCAACATGTTCCCTAGTCATGGAGTCATGGTCAGCTGATTTTAACATGGCTATTCCATTTGTCCTCCTGTAATAAATATAAAAATATTTTGTTTTCATACAAGTGTCATAGTCAAATAGTTAGTTGGGTCAAATCAGATCTCTTCCCAACAGTATAATAAATAATTACAATTATCAAATTCGAAATTCAGAATTGCCATAAATGGAAAAAAAAATTCCAAATTCGAATTTACTAAAAACGAAATAATTTTCCAACAAATTTAAATTTCAAAAATACTTTATTTTTGGGGATGTCACACTAGGACCAACTGACTGGGTGTATGAACCAACGAAAAGATAGACAATTGTACTAGCAAAATGATCTAGTGGTATCATGAGGGTAGAAGATGTTTCGGTCAGTTCAGGGACAACAGGTATATCAACACCTGCCTCTGAGTCGTGAGGGTCTTGCCCAGTGTGAGGTGGGCTTCTAAAGATGCTAGTAGTCGAAAAGGGATTCTCATTTTTAGGGCCATTTAGTATTCTAGAAGTATCAACAACAAGTTCTCCGAATGAATTCAGTCAGAGAATATGTTTCTCGTATCCAGGAGGTATGCGGAAAGCATCTAGAGAATTGGAAACAATTCAGAATTTTTCTAAAGAGACAGTTCTTTCTGGTTGTGAAGGTACGTTGTCCTGGACCTCGCTCTATTGAGGAGATCCCTTCGATGCATTAGTAGGCAAGGGTTGAGAACCTTCTGGATCTTCTCGAGGTAGTCCTTACATTCTATGTGAATGGCGTGGAGGGTCAATGTTAGCTGAACCAAAAATCTTACAAAAAGAATCTATGGCCAACTATGGAGACAAACAACACTTGCTAATATAATATAGGAATCACACCACGCAAACAAAACCTTCTTATTTTGAAGTCACTAGTTGGTGGTGAAATCCAACGTCGCGAAGTCAAGACAAGAAGGGGCTACGATAGAGTGGGTGGAAAAGTTATGTTGACGACCTGCTTAATAGACTTACACCCTGGTGCAAGCTCCCACACATAATCGTGGGTATACCCTCTAAGGAGCCCGAGTGAGTTTGGCCAACATTGATTCCAGGTACCATGAAGGCTTTCCCCTTCACATTCACCTTATATAGACCCTAAGAAGATAGGTTACTAAGGTTACCAAGAACAACAGTGATGCCTGGGGAAACAGTCGACTGTCTGATCCACACACAAAGGCAAGGTATCTAGCCCAAAATCAACTCAAAAGGCTTCCACTCATCATTGTGGGTATACCTTTCAAGCGACTCCCATAATATGTGCAATCTTTACACCAAGACCAACAAATCAGGGTGAGTAACTCTGCTAGTCTCAATGCGACCTCAGGTTTGACCCTTGTGTGAGAAGGGCTTTCCAGGACAAAATGTTGCCAATGGATTTGAACCCTCCCTATCACAAGATGCTATTGTGTGTTTTATGCTTTGGAGAGTGTGCCTCACAACTTATTCCAAAGCGCTAGCCTACCTAATGTTGGTGTAAAATACCCTAGAAAATAAATTTGCTAAGTAAATTTTATAATTACACTGTGTTTTATAGGTTATTGTTTACGCAAGAGGAAGACGGAAATGAAACGAATGTTGTATGAGACCTTGACCCAATAGCATGCAAATAGAGATGAATAATGCAATTTTTGTTTGATGAAATCTATCTACAGTAGGGAGAATATATCTTTCTAGAACACTAACGCTACGAAATGTACTTTCTTTTTCTTGAATGAACACAATAGAAAACAACCATAACCAATGAAAATTTTCAATTTTCTCTTCTCTAAAAAACAAAATTTGAATGCAAAAAACTTTCTTATGAGTGATTACTTTGAAAGAATAAGTGACTTTAAATTCCTCCTTTCTAAAACCACATCAGGGGTATGATGAAGAAAGGACAAGAAATCAAAGAAACTTTATACACTCAACAACCTCCCAAATCAAACTTTCAATGAAGATAAAAGTAAAAATGATAAGAAAGTGTTTCACCAAATGCAAATGAAGCAAATAACTTTCCAGACAACAAGAAATCTAGAACACGTAATCAATCCAAAACTTTAAATCCAATCAAAAGACTTTTAATCAATCAAGCACTCAGATGCAGGATCAAAGATTATATCCTTGTTGATAAAAAAAAAAAATGAAACTAGAAAAATGACTAAGAGAGGTGTTCGATCTCCGAAAACCAATCAACAACAAGTTAAACACTCAGAAAATAGTCAAACTCTGGCATCAAAAGTTCCTCCCACATGATCAAAGAAAACCTGGGCAACAAGAAGTGACAAGACCCAATCCAAGAAAATTTACAAACACCGCCGCGACCCAGCAATAGGTTATAGTGCTGAAATCAACCATTTCCCCAGGCTAGAAACAAGTAGGGTGCAGAAAGCCCGCACTGGGATAAACAATTAGGGTGTGGAAATCAAAGGTTTCTGCAGGCTGTGTACAGATTACTATGCGAAAGTGTTTGCAAACAAATAAATTTTGGAAAAAGCATGGAAGGTCTAAGGAAACTTTCAGGTCCAAAGAGTCTTGTTGGATCCCCCAGAGACTCAGGCACTGAAACAAAATGAAAAAGATAGGCTAAGAGAAAATGGCCAACAAAAACCACAAATAAGTCGTATCCCCAGTGGAGTCGCCAATTTTGTTATTGGATAAATCGGTGAATGTGGACATAAACTAATCTCCCTAGACCCACCTGGATCTAGAACAAAATGAGACGAAATATGACGCTTTCCCTAAGTTGAAATCATTGAATTTACTACCAAAGAAGGAATAGATGGCATACCTTATGAATCACTTCCTTATATCTTTGTTGTCCCTGCTTCACTTCAGTGCTCCTGTGAAATCAGATCTGTAATGACACAAACCAGCCAACATGAAAGCAACAATAGTAGAATTCAACGACAACCTAAACATGTGATCAAGGAATCATGTAATAAAATATTATCAATTTTATGGGAAAGAGACATGCCACCGTATTATATTAATGAAAAGTGGAAGATACAATCGAATTTCCTTCATGTCGCAAGTTCCCTTTTAGTGGTCCTTCGTTCCAACAGACACATACACTTGCTCTGAAATTCGCATGAAGATGATCCACAAAATATTGATGGACAAATGGAGACCTCAAGAATCACTTGAAATAGGATTCTTCACACAGTCTTTAGCCTATTCTTTCATCAATTCTTTTCTTAATCTTGCTTAATCTTTTCCTTGAGAAACCCATGATTATATAGGAGAAGGTGAAGTGATCAAAAGGATGAGGATGATCCCACCAAATCATAGAAGCCAGTAGGATCAAAACCATATGGACACCACCTCACATTCTAGAAGATTCTCCTTCTAGAAACTTCGTGAACCTCTTTCTTCTTTTAGCTTTTAAACACTGCCGCACCCTTCCTATATAGCAGCCTACGGAAAACCCGCGAGCCATCTATAGAGCAACCTACGGAAATCAATAATTTTCGCACTGTGTAATACATGTAGCCTGTGACATCCTTCCAAAAATCAGTTTTGTAGGGAAAGAAAGAAGTTAATTTTCTCAGGCAAATGATCATTTTGAGAGCCTAAACACATGCTTGTAGAATCATCATCAGGGTGACCAAAATAATGTGTAACAAAGGATATACATCCTCGATCGTATTTTCTCCCAGAGATCATTCGTGTGGAAGGAGGATAATTTAAGGTGGTTGTGATTAGAAATGATGGTAAAACAGTGAACCCCTTATCAAAGCACAGTGTATATTATGAGGGGAATATGAAAAAAATATCGAAAACCATCCCGATCAACATTTCTATAACTCTTGATGTTGTTGAAAAGGTTTTTGTCAGGGAATAATGTTCTCAAGATGAAATTCATCAATATATGACATTTTTCAAGGAATTTTGTGATGTTTTCTATTGGTCTTACAAGGAAATTCCTAGCATAGATCCTAGAATTATCGAACATAAGATTTGAACCTATGAGAATGCTAAGCTAGTTTGGCAGAAATTGTGACTAATTAACCCAAGGAAAGCAGCAACAATTAAAGTTGAGGTAGAAAAATTTCTCAAAGAAAGCTTTATATATCCAATCTCATTGACATAATGGGTATGCAATCCTTTTCCGGTAGACAAGAAACAAGGTACGATTCAAGTATGCATGGATTTTCATGATTTGAATAAATCTTGTCTTGAGGATAACTTCCCTACACCATTTATCAATCAAATTCTTAATGAATGCAAAGGAAGTGATATTTTCTCATTGATGGATGGTTTTTCTGGTTATAACCAGATACAGAACCGCCTCGAGGACCAATATAAGACAATTTTTATTTTTCCTTTGGAAACCTTTGTGTACAAAAATATGCCTTTTGGCCTTAAAATCATTGGAGCTACTTTTCAGTGGGCCATGATGTTCTCTTTCCACAATATTAAGAACAAAGTGGAGGATTATTTGGATGATCTCATCGCCCACTTATGTAAGAGGAAAAAACATCTTCTACACCTCTGCCTTAACTTTGAGAGATGTTGTCACTATCAAATTCACTTGAATCCACAAAAATGCATTTTTTGTGTGACTTCATGACGTCTCTTAGGATTTATTGTTCAACTAAAGGGGTCATGGCTGACCCTTTAAAGGTAGAGGAAATAAATAAATTTCCTCCCCTACGCACAATACATCAACTTCAATGTCTAAAAGAAAAGGAGAATTTCCTTCGACATTTTGTACCAAATTATGCTAATATCACAAAACGTTTTTATACACCTATTGAAGAAGGGGGTTCCATTTTATTGGGAAAAAGTGAACACAACTTTCCTTCAACGCATTGAAGAAATCTCTAGTTTCAACTCCTTTACTCATACTCCCGGATTATAATAGATATTTTCTACAATATCTCTCGTTAGTTGAATATTTGATTTTTATGGTATTAGTTCAGGAGGATGCCAAGCTCCAACAACATGTCATCTATTATTTCAGTCATGCTTTGATGGGACCTGGGATAAAGTAATATCATGTTGAGAAACTGCCCTTAGCATCATTTCATGTTGTTCAACACCTTCAACATTATATTTCTTTGTGCAAGACAACTGTCATTGCCGATGTTAACCCTTTTTAGTATGTTTTGACTTGGTGAATAGCTGGCGGGAAGTATAATAGGTGGATTGTCATTCTTCAGGAGTTTGATTTGGATTTTTTTTCTACCAAATCCAAAAGGTCATTAGTCTTTGTCGAATTTATGTCGAAGTTCCCAGTAGAGAATGATGATATTGAAATTATTGACTAACTTCCCGATGAGCGTATATTATGTATTTGTTCTACTAATCCTTGGTATGGAGATATCCTTATATATCTCTTGACTCTTAAGTTTTCCCCGCATTACTCAAAGTATGACCAACGTTGGATTCACCATCAGATGAAGAATTACCTTATCATCGGTGACACTTTCTATCATCAAGGAGTTGATTCAATTCTTCTTCATTGTTTAACCCACGGGGAAGCATAGGATATGCTTAATGACTGTCACAATGGAGCATGTGGAAGTCACTTATCAGTACTGGAAACAACCTAGAATATATTGCGTACTAGGTACTTTTGGATGTCAATATTTAAATATTGCATAGAAGAGGTCAAGAAGTGTCACCCATGCCATATTTTTTCTCGAAATATGCATGCGCATATTGATCCTATTTTTCTAGTCATCACCATTGACCCATTTACTAAGTGGGGCATTGATTTTATGACATTCCACCCACCTTCGGCGAGGGTGCATCATTACATCATTGTGTATGTTGATTATTTCACAAAGTAGGTGGAGGCCATGCCTACGTTTTCCAGCGATGGTGAGACTATCACTTTCTTCATTTTTAACCAGGTTATAAATCGGTTTGGTGTTCTGAAATATATTGTCATTGACCATGGCAGTCACTTCCAGAACAAAATGATGTTAAAACTTTCTTCTAAGTTGGGTTTTAGATAGGAACACTCGTCTCTGTATTACCAGTAGGTGAATGGACATGTCAAGGTCGTTAATAAGTCTCTTAAGACCATTCTTCGATGCATGGTCCATGCAAGCAGGTTTAACTGGTACATTATGCTCTATCTAGATTTATGTGCATATCCGACGACAATAAAAATAACTACTAGTGTTTTCTCCTTTCATGTTGGAGTTACTTCAAAACACCTAGGATTTATTTTTCTTAAGGTTTTTTCTTATTTATTAGTCATAATTAGTCATTATCCAGTCTCCTATATTTTAGGGGAGAATATTCCACCTCGAGAATATTCTCTTTCAGTTGACACTTTAGTTTCACTAGTTGAGTTGAGTTTAGTGGTTGCATTGGTTTTGTCACCATGCAACATTGGGATCATCACCATCTAATGCGCACTTGCCTTGTGATAATCACCAAATTGGCGCTTACCTTTGTTTCCCTAATCTAATTCCTCACTACTCTATGTTCAGTCAGTTAACTGAAGACTAGTTGACTAGTTAACTTAGCTAGGTGGCAGTTCACTCCTGTAAATTCCTGAGAGACTAGACTAGGTGGCAGTTTACTCTCGTAACTGCTAGTGTGTGTCCAAATCACTCTAGACCACCACTATTTCTCATTAGTTACTCATGTATCCTATATCTATTGTAAGTTATTCACTCTTTGAGTGTGGAAAACGGTTAATGAGAATTCTTTCATTCTTTCTCTCCTTCTTCTTCTTTCTCTAATTATCTCTAAAAATGTGTGTATTATTGTTTAGCTAGATATATTATGTGTAGTTTCAACACATTTACATGGTATCATATCCGACGGATTGGTAAGCAAAAGCTATACCAAATTATTTTTGCAGGTGTTATCACTCCAAGAAACTCTTTGGGGTTGCAGGCCAAAGATGCTTGGTAACTTAAAATATGAATAGGTTTATGATTATGTTGGGATAAAATGGGATAACTGACCTACTAGATCATATCAAGATTGTCAAAGAATATACAATCGGATGAGACGGTTCTTTCAAGAATCAATGATCAGATGAATAGCATAACAGTGGATGAAGAATACTATACTTACTAACCAGATCACACATGTGATGGGTCGGATAAGATAGTGCAAGTATCACTATTAAATCAAGCTTATGAGTTGACCAATGAGATGACAGCCATTGACAACTAAGACAAACTTGACACAAAGTGAATATTACCATTAAATCAAGCTATGAACTGACTAATGATATGATAGTCATATTGCAGTTAAGATAACTTGAATTAAAGCATAGAAGGAATAAGAAGTGACAATCTGATATTCATAGAGAAAGAAGACTGTGATCTGAGTTACATATCTATGACACTCTATTACAAATGTAGCATGGTATTGTATCCAGCATTCAAACCTCAGTCCTATGACTGAACCCCCTCCCCTGATTTCTTAAAAAGTTAGGCATTTATAGCCCTTACAACAACTCTAAGATCTTGGAAAATTGGATTTGTATATCTAAATATAGAAAGTAAAACTAACTAAATACAAATGGATAATCAAAGAACTAGTTTCTAGGACTCGAACTGTCTTCTTTGTTGATCTTCAACATGTGGTCTTCATCACTTGTATGACTCTGATGTGTCATGGAGGGTAAAGACACATGTCTTCTGTAGCTGGAAATATTTCAATAACTGTAACCAAAACTTTAGTTGACCAAATTTAACATTTAGTCTCAAAAACCTCCACGAATMTTTGATGCCAAATATTTCTTGATTTGGTGGTTAATCCTTTGATACTCCCATACCCTTTTAATCACTCCAAAATCGCTTTGCTCCAGCTTAATTTTCCAAAATTTTCTTTATGTAGTTTCACCAGCTATTTTGCCTTACGATCTACTAATTAGCTGATGAAAGCTCTGCTTTTCATCAGCTAACTGGTTATAATTCCACCTGCTGCGCTGGTGAAAGTTCTGTCTTGGTCCAAAAGGAAACCCTCCATATTCAAAACTTGTTGTCTCAATGAGTGCTCAAGGCTGCTTTGGTGATGCTAGTCCTCCTTGTACAGACACATAAATAATTTCAAGCTTTCCTTAATAATTCTGTATCAAGCCATCACAATATCGGAAGTAATTGTTGTATTAAAGGAAATCACCTGATGAAAGCTACTCCCAGCTTCAAGCAACAAGAGAACTCATCTTCCATGGCTTCTATTATTATTTTTGCTAAATTTGCAGCCAACTTTTGCCTTGACAATGCAATCACAGATGGCCCTTTTCTGTGCCTAATTGCTACTTTGCATGCATCTGTGGTTTCATTGAATTGATCCCTGATCTATAGCTTTCAAGAAGAAAACAGAGAATAAGGAAGATAGAGAACTCATCTAGTGTATAATATTTGGTCTTGGGTCCTGGCTTTCACACAACCCCTTGTTAATATTGACACAATATTTCTTGTAATCATGGGTACATTCCCATTGTTTTGGCTATAGCCATCACCAGTTATGTACCCATCATTTTGATTGTAKCCACCAGTACCAGAACAAAAATCTACAGTTCTTTCAGTAGCATAGTTAACATGAAAAAGACATCCATGAAGATCCTTTCCATCCATGCATGTTATGGTAGCTGCAACCTCCTCATTAGAAGTGAAATTAACAAAACCAAAGTCTCTTGCCTTGACAATGCAATCACAGATGGCCCTTTTCTGTGCCTAATTTCTACTTTGCATGCATCTGTGGTTTCATTGAATTGATCCCTGATCTATAGCTTTCAAGAAGAAAACAGAGAATAAGGAAGATAGAGAACTCATCTAGTGTATAATATTTGGTCTTGGGTCCTGGCTTTCACACAACCCCTTGTTAATATTGACACAATATTTCTTGTAATCATGGGTACATTCCCATTGTTTTGGCTATAGCCATCACCAGTTATGTACCCATCATTTTGATTGTAGCCACCAGTACCAGAACAAAAATCTACAGTTCTTTCAGTAGCATAGTTAACATGAAAAAGACATCCATGAAGATCCTTTCCATCCATGCATGTTATGGTAGATGCAACCTCCTCATTAGAAGTGAAATTAACAAAACCAAAGTCTCTTGACCTAACAGTCTCTCGATCATGAGTGATTCTTGCTTCAATGACTTCACCAAATTCAGTGAATGACTCCCTAAGAGATTGGTCATCCATCCCATACGTTAAACCTCTAACAAAAATCTTTGATGAGGACATATATCTCAAAGCATGGTAGATATATGGCACTGATCTAGTTTCATTAAAGCC
>JASDQU010205485.1:1213-18037 GCA_032191745.1 Picea mariana
ATGAGACAAACCCTAACTTCGCCACCACCTACCAAATGTTGGGTGCAAATGCAGTTGTCGATAATTTCCATCTTCGGGATGGGTTGTTGTGTCGTCTAGGCCATATATGTGTTCCATCAAGTGAGCAAGCGAAGCTGATCTGGGAAACCCACTACAGTCAGGTGGCAGGGCACTTCGACATCGAAAAGACAGTGGCGATGCTACAGAAACATTTCTACTGGCTGAAACTTCGACAGGAGGTCAGCAAGTATATCAAGTCCTGCACTGTCTGCGTTATTGCCAAACCAACCACTAAGAAACAGGGCGTGTACACCCCTCTTCCTACTCCTGACAGGAAATGGGAATCCATCTCAATGGACTACATGTTAGGCCTCCCATCCACCAAGCGGAGAAATGACTATGTTTTTGTGGTTGTTGATCGCTTTTCTAAGATGGCGATTATGGTTGCCTCCAAGAAGAGCATCACAGCAGAGGCCACTACCAAGATCTTCTTTGAACGAGTCTGGGTACATTTTGGAATCCCACAAACCATTGTCTCAGATCAGGATAGTCAGTTTCTAAGCACATTCTGGTCGAGCCTCTGGTCACTGCTGGACACCAAGATCACCAAATCCACGGCCTTCCACCCCCAGATAGATGGCCAAACCGAGGTTGTAAATTGAATGATTGTGCATATCCTTCACAGGTATAATTCAAAGCACCCTCGCACATGGGATGAAAGCCTTCCTTATCTCCAGCATAGCTATAACTGAGCCCTGCATAGCTCAACCAGCCGCATCCCCTTTCAAGTGGGGTTGGGATTCCAACAATTGGGTCCCATAGATGTTGCACTTCCCCTTGCGGTCACCTCAACCGACTCATCTCCTGCTCCAACTGAAGCTGACAAATCCACCCGATTCATTGAGCAGATCTAGCACATCCGCCAACAGGTTTAGGATATCCTACAGAAGTTCCATGACAAGTACAAACAATGCCATGATCAACATCAGGTGCCACATAAGTTTTAGGTGGGCGAAAAAGTTTGGTTGCACTTGTAGAAAGAACGCCTTACCAGGACCCCATCGGAAGCTTCGCCCACTCCATTATGGGTCGTACACTATCACCAAGGCCATGGGGGGTAATTCTTTTGAGCTCAACATTTCTCCTTTCCTTGTCCTGCACCCAGTGTTCAACGTGGATCTCCTTCGCCCTTATTTCCCAGCATTATTAGACACCTCAGAAGTAGCAGAACAACTAACACCAACAGAGCTCAACTTCGACTACATACAACAAGAATCCAATGATCAGATTGTGGACAGACAGATCAAGGGCACTCAACAACAAAGGATCCAGCTTTATCGAGTCATCAAAGCAGGGAAGCTCCTGCACCAAGGCAAGTGGATCACCTGGGGCCAAATTCAGCAGAAATTTCCTCATCTGATGGGGGACCTCAATGAAATGGAGACCATTTCTTCCTAAGGAGAGAGTATTGATCCAAATGGATATCAGTGGCCACCTACCTTTTCCAATTGGCTCAAAACAGTTTTCTGACAATTTTGGCAATTTACTATTTTTAACAATTTTATCTTCTGGGGCCATTTTGAGGGCCTAAATGAAGGTTTTTCAGGATTAAGCTACTCAATGATAATCAAATACATAATTGATCCTTCAAAATTAATCTCTTGGACGATACCTTTACAACGGGCTATCACACGCCTAAAACAGAGATCGTATGCAAAAGTTATGACCCTGGGAAGTCGATGTACTAACTTACTCAAACGGGGCCCACATGACTTTTGGCGCTTCATCTCCTAGGGTTAGGTTTTTGGATGTCTAGGGTTTTTGGCATTCTTTCTTATTGTAAAAAGGCCTTCATATCCTCATTGTAACCTTCTTCTTGTGAATGCACGCTATCGTCATATCTCTTCTCAGAGATAAGCTGCCACCATTCTAGCAAGCTTGTTTTCGCTGCATTTTACAGTTTCAGATTATTTCATTATTGAATAGAAAACTAGTTTTACTGTATGTCTGTTATTTTGTGTTAAGCACCTATTAATAATATGTATTCATTTCGTTCTTCTCATAAAATCCGGATCACTTAAGCCTTCCCACTCCCCTCCATGTCTTCCAACACAAGTTAGACATAAAATATCTATGTTGGGACGTCCAAAATGCTACAGTTGTAACATGAATTTGCATAGCAACAAAACACCTACTACCATACATTCCCACTAAACATTTCTTCAAATGAAATTACAACTCCAAAAAAACTAGCATGCATGCCCACTATGGCTACCTTCAAGCTTCAACAATTAAAACTCTCTTGTTATCAAAACATATCCATGTAAAAACTACTCTCCATGCAAAAACCTGATTGTCTAATTCCTCCCCCTCTACCCATACAATGTTTCTCTCTTTCACTTGCTTTATTGAATTGCACTCTTCCCCAAGATGATTGTACTCAACCCTCATGCTCTCAATAACTATGGGATGTGACTTCTCACACCCACCCTCCTACATGAACTCAATGATTGGATTTGGAAATGCACAATGATAAAATGGAAGGTTCATGGAAAGCATAATTCAGAAAGAAAAGGGTTTAGGTTTAATAGAAATGAGTAAACTCTCCCCCTTAGACCCCTTCCCTCTCTTGTGGAAAATAAGCCCCCAAATTTCCTTCTATAACCATTTGCAGTTGGCGATACATTTTATTTATTATATTCAATATACATCATTTATGTATATTACATCACCTGGCCCTCATCCATACATCACATTTACAATATACATCGCTATTTTGGGGTTTGAAAAAGGGGATGTTACACCCATAGAGATTATTCACCCATCCCATAAGCCACACATCACCTCATGAAGTCCTTATTCTATTTTTCCTTGGTATATTTTATATACCATACCAATCTCCATCATTTTCTTCTTTACAATCATGATTTGCAACCATTATTACTTAGTATACTTTCTCTATATTCGAGGGTTAATAAACTTAACTTACCTTCTATTCATAGTGAGGTCATGTTTCTATTCAAATCCAAAAACCAAGAGCTTATATGGCTCTTTATACCTATCACAATTAATTTGCTTCATATATTATCCAACTACCATAACTAGGTCCTTCCGTAACTCTTCTTATGTAATTTGAATTCCACTTACTAATTACAATAAATATTTGGTATTTTTATTTTTCTTTCATGACACCACCTTCTTAGTTCTTTTATTCTTCATGATTGAACATGGAATCAAACCCGTAATAGACCTTAACAATATCCATTCATAGAATTTGACTTATTTGTTAATAGACCTTGCCATAACACTTGCATTGAGTGTTCCTAGTTATTGGAAACATTACCTTATTATTAAGTACTTGTTGACACTTCAATCTGTTACGACCGAAATGACAACCTCATGAGGATGTAAATCTCCCTAAGTTTTTATAGAGGTGGTACTCCTCTTTAGATTTTCTTGAGATTTCCAAATATTTGGAATGTGGGACTTGACAGAAGTCCATCGTAGTAGTTCAAAGAAACATAAATATTACAAGAAAATAAAAGGAAAATGTTTTCGTTTTCTTTTTAAAGAAAGTTCATGAGAAAGGACCAGGAATTACACATTTCACACATTTAAAGAAAATAAGAAAAATTTCCTCACATGCATCATAGTTTAGGATAAAGATTTATGATCACATAAAATAAAAATAAGATGATGTGCATGCATAAGGGAACTTTAATGGAGTGGAAACATGGGAATCTCAAATAAAGATAATGATAGATCAACCTCAAATACTTTATATTCCGAAAACGGGGTTACAAAGCACAGTCGATATTGTTCCCAAAGTATTTCTCTTAAAATTTCTAAAAATATATATAATTTGTTACATATTATTTGAAATTATAAATGTGTTTGTCTTAAAGACTGGGATTGGGGCTCTCGTGAACCATAAAGCAAATAAATACAAGAAGTGAGTTTTTAGCAGGAAGATGGTGGGTGGTAGAAGAACAGCAAGACCTGGTGAGATGAATAAAAAGGAGGTATCAGTCTTCGATTAAACCTTTTTAGTGAAAGAGGTGGAATAACTATATGAAGGACTTGATAAAGAAAATAAAGATGTGATAATCATAAACTTACTATGATGGTCTCTCATGTTTGCATTTGCTTGTTGAAGTCATTTTATCGTTTTCATCAACGGTTACATGAATCATCTCAATTGTTTCTTGCCCTTCATTGGTCATTTTATCGATATATTTCTTGAACCATTCTTCGATGTAACTTTTCATTGATTCCATGTTGATTTCATGTCGAATTTTAATGTTGAACAACTCACCCTCCAAGTCTCGTAGATCAAGGGAAATTCCATGTAATGCTTCTTCAATATCCTGATTTTTTATGGAGTAATCCACTAGCCAGATATCTATGGCATCCTCATCATATTCAATTATACCATAGAATTTTTCAATTGACAATCCTTTAAAAATATCAACTTGGTCATCGAACTGTTGTTTTGTTAGGAACAACAAGTTAAGAATCAACTTGGGATCTTGGACTTTGTTAGTGCTTCCGGTTAGGTCCACCTCCATGAGCCTTTTGAATAGTTCTTCTCTCCTTTTTATGGCTTGTCTGCATTCTTGAATGATGTTATTCAAGGTTTTTTTTTTTCATTTCCAATAGGCATTCAATTGCTTCATCTGACTTGGAGAGGGAAGGTCCTCCTCTCTTCTCCTTAGCTCTGACATGTTGGAAACTTTAGCACCAAAGGGTACCATGACATCAAGGTAAAAACATTATTCATGTTTTAGGTTGGCCTGTAAATACACATGGAAGGCATGTTCCCTCGAGCCAAAAGAAATCATGCTCTTTGAAATTTCCCAAGATTTTGTGATCAATGCCATTCTTTTCTTGATATTATTCTCCACATAGCTCATGGATGATGTGAGTAAGCTCGAGGATCCTTTTAATTTAGCAGTGGGCATGGTGGGTCCAACAATTGCCAAAGGGCTGGAAAGAAGTGGAAGAGGCATCAAGGTCTCTTACAGTTGCTTAATCCTTTCCTTTGACTTTGTATTTTCTACTTCGAGACCACCAATGGAGTCATCCAATGCATCGTTGGTTGCTCTATGGATTCTGGAAATCTGGGAAGGCCACATATTTCTTAGGTTAACCTCTGAACAAGATTTCCCTTTTTGGTTCTTCACATCACTCTTCTAAATAATTAATTTCTTAGATTTGTTGTCAAAGACAACGCTCTGAAATGCAAATGAATCTTCTTCATTGAAGGTCTCATTCTCAACAATTTCCAACGACGGATTCTGGAGGGTTGTGCCTCCTGGCTGATCAATGTTAGGAAAAAATTTCTTTATGTCAGCCTAGAACTCCATATCTTCGAGGGAGAATTTGTTTATGTCACTTTCGACGTGATGCTCTTCTTCCTCTTGTACAATATTCTTCATCTTCTTCCTCAAAGGAAGTTTATGTGAGCTTTCAATTTTTCTTGGAGGGCGGTTCTTGTCTCCTCCTCCGCCTGAACTATTGTTGATCACTTTTCTATATGGGTGGGCCACTATAGCACTGCTTCAGGAAGTTGTAGTATTGGGAGTAAAAGTTGGGGAATGGGCACTCTTCTCG
Organism: Picea mariana; assembly: GCA_032191745.1. Lineage (NCBI taxonomy): Eukaryota > Viridiplantae > Streptophyta > Pinopsida > Pinales > Pinaceae > Picea > Picea mariana. The sequence goes on from JASDQU010205485.1 coordinate 6,827, forward strand.
CTAGGACCCTTTCCTTCATGTTTGTAAAATTCATTAGTACTGAGTAAGGTCTCCAAGTCGCCACCAGTGTGAGTAGGAGCGCCCAAGTTATTATCTTCTTCTTATCCTAGAACAGGGTGGATAAATGAATCGCTAAAACCCATTATTAACATATGTTACACAAAAAAAAAATTAGGATCAAACCCTTTTATCCTTTCATCATACTTGAGATTCAAGTTGTGGAAGTGGTTTGCAAATTCATCGATTTTGTTCATATTTCTGAATAAAAAATCCCCAATTTTCTAAGGCAAGGGTATGAATTGCTTTTTTGGTTTCTCATGAAAAAAGTGTAGCCAGAAATTATATTTCCTTGCAACTTATGTAATAAACATTATGTTCGATATATGGCATGGAAGAAAGGAGGGATTTTCCTTAGAACTGAAAATCCTGATAACATTATAATTTTCCATTTGCTCCAAAGTCCCCTTTTTATCTAGGAATTTTCTTGCCTGAGTAGATATTCTTGGGGCATCTTTTCCAAATAACAATCCTTTAAAAATCAAGACAAATTTGTTGAAAAAATCATAAAAAAGTTGGTAAGCTTTATGCCTCTGCAACGCTTGGTACCAAAAGGTCACTGGGTCAGATTCACTATTCACCTTCTTGCAGATAAACAATTCAGGAAATTGACAGCAATGTGCTATTGCAAATACCAAATAAGAGGCCATAAAGAATTTCTTATCTTTTTTGTATTGTGACATTTAGGAAGATACTTTGATGGAAATTTGTTTTCCCCAATCGAAAATGGATTTCTCCTTGACATTGAAATATAAGATATAAAGAAACATATGAGAAATACTGGCAATATTTTCTTAGCTGGTCACTTTGGTGAATAACTAAGCAATTTCTTGAAAGGGTTTTTGAACAAGTTGACCTACAACCTCTTAATATCTTCAGGGATGGCCGCAGAATTCTCCAAGAATTCAAGAAAAAGGTCCATGTCGTTGTCATGCTTTTTCAAGAAGTCCCTGCAATCTTCACCTTTGAAGGTGAGTGTTGGCTATAGGAGTTTTAACATTTTACAGAACACTTGAGGTGAAAGAGAGGCGAGAGAATGTTCTTGAAGTTGAATAATCCATTGACTTGGTATATATTTCTCGGTGCACCAGGAAACCAATTCCTTGTAGTCAAAAACCTCAAGAACACATCCTACACGAGCAATTCTAGACATCCAAATTACTTCCTTTTGAGCAGAAAGGGATGAATAGTAAGAATAAGCTCTAGACCACTAAAAGTTATGGTCCTCACGTCCAAAAATGTTCCAAGTATCTCTGCAGAAATATTGTTGAGTTGTTGCTTCCATAAGTTTACGAGAGCGTTCTTTTAATCCAGATAATATTCGAAATGAGCACTTAAGAGATATAATATAATCTTCCACAAATCGTGCTTTAATATAGTTTAACAAGAAATCTCCTCAATCTTGTCGCTTATTAATGATAATATTTACGGGACCTGCATGATGATTTATTAGCATTAAACCATACTAAATGCATATTGGTAAAAGCATGAAGGTGGCGGGGACGGACGAGAGAAATTAGGATTTGGGAATTTATTTGAACCCGTGAACCCAGGAACTCATCGTTGCGAAAGGTCAAAAATTGGCCAAGTGTTGTAATGGGGTTAGTCAAACTCAATATAGGAGAGATGAGATACTTAAGAGTTCGGGGAATCCGATGGTCAAAATGTAGATCGCGGATCTTTTGAGTGAAAAATGTATATCACAGAACATGGGGTATGAAAGTTTGAAAACCACCAACCCGGGAACCCGCGACTGCAGAAATGGTTAAGTATAGGATGATACTGCGGTCATTCTGACTCATGATATGGGGAATAGGAAGTGAGAACCCGTTATTCCACCAACCCATGAACCCTTCATTTTTTGAAGAAACAACTAAGTATCGTAATTAGAAAGAGAGAGTAGAGGGGTGAAAAGAAAAGGGGAATTTGGGTAAGTATAGAAGAGGGAAAAGAAATGGACACAACAAGTTGGGAGAATAGAAAAGGGGAGGGAAATTTCGGAAGAAGGAATTGATCTCAACAACTAGCTCTAATTGTGGGATGATAACCCCCTTGTGGGTTGTCAAGAATCCAAAACCTTTCATGACCAGATGCTTCCGCCCATTGGGCTATGGAGTCAGAGTACGAATATACAAACTGAAATATAAAATTATGTACAATGAGAATGAGAAAGTCTTAGGAGAAGAAACCTTTCAAATGTTTCTTGTTGAAAAGTAGCATTAACCTTTTACCCTTCATGTCTTGGAGCATATAGGAGTTAAAAACCAAGATCTTCTCAACGATGTATGGTCCGATCCAGAGTGCTTCAAACTTTGTATGCATCAACGATTTATCCTTGGCCTTGTTCCAAAGTAACACTAGATCTCCCTTCTAGAAATTATGTACAGTTGTGCTCTGATCAAAATATATTTTGACACTCTGTTGCCTCTGAGAAGTTCGATTCAGGGATTTGCTTCGTTCTTCTTCCAACTTAAACAACTGGTTGATTCTCCTTTGGATGGGTGAATTGTCTTCTGTATCTTATATATTAGCCATGAAAGTCAATGCATTGAGTTCGAGTCTAATTTCCATATTCGCTTCTTTCCCATAAACCAATGTATACAGGGACATCCTACTGCTATACTTTGGAGTCATTATGATTGCCCATAATGCATCTATCAGATTCATATGCCAATTCCTTTGGTTCTTGTCTATGTTTTTATTCAGTATCTGAAGAAGTGTTTTGTTTGTGGATTAAGCAAGGTCATTACCTTGTGGATAATAATTCAATGATTGACCCATGATAATTCCATATTCCCCTCAAAACTCTGTAAACTTTGAACCAATGAAAATCAAACCATAGTCTGTGATAAATTTATTTGGGACACCAAATCTTGAAAAAATATGATCTTTGAGGAATTTAATTAGCTCTTCATAATCATCCTTCTTTAATGCCACTACTTCCGGCCATTTCGTGAAATAATTTGTAGCTGTGAGAATGTACATATGCCCCTTTCTAGACTTCAGATTAATTGGCCCAACAACATCAAGTCCCCATTGGGAGAACAGTTGTTCTACAATTATGGGTTGTAAAGGCATCACAAATCTCTTCATTTTTCCTGAAAATTGTTGGCACGATACACACTTCCTTATTGTTGCATACGAGTCTCTGAACATTGATGGCCAGTAGAATCCAACCCTTATTATCTTGTGGGCGGTGGCAGTAGGTGCAAAGTGTCCATTGCATATTCCTTCATGGAATTCTCTTATCAGTTCTTGGGCCTGGTTTTCATCAACGCATCTTAGTATTATACCATCATAATTTCTCCTAAACAGTATATCACCAATCAACACATTTTTATTTTCCTTCATCTTCAAGGTTCTTCACTCCTTGGAGTTCATAGTGATAGGGAATTTCCCGGACCTTAAGTAGAATATAATATTTTCGTACCAATCTGAATCAACTAATGGTTCTCTTACTGAAATTCAAATCATTCCATCCACATAATCACCATTTGCGATGAGCTTGCATAAACCTTGTCCTTTGATAGCTTTTAAAGGTTTAAGCTCGATATCATATTTGTGTATCTTTGTCAGCTAGTTAGCCCATTTTCCTTCTCTAAATTGTTGGTTCAGAAGCATTTTCATTGGTGATGAGGGAACATAGGCAATAACATGGGAGTTCAATATGTATGTCCAAAAATGTGCTACTTCTTTTACAAGAGCCAAGGGTTTCTTTTTCAGTTCTAAATACCTCAACCCATAGTCATGTAGGGTTTTGCCCATAAATCTTATTGGGAGTTCTTCTCCTTTGGTATTCTTTTGAATAAGGACAGATGTAACAATTGTTTCTATAGCAAATAAATAGATGATGAAATCCCTTTCAAAGTCTGGACTAGTGAGGACTAGAGCTGTGGTGATTTCTCCTTTGATGTTATTGAAATCATCTTGAGTATTTTTTGTCCATTCGAACCTCTGCTCCTTTTTCAACAACAAATTGTTCAGCTTCATGATACTTCCATAATTAGGAACAAATATTCGCACAAAATTGATCTTGCAGAAAAATGATTGGACTCCCTTCTTCAATGTTGGGGGGTTGAGCTCATTTATTTCTTTAACTCTTTCGAGATCTATGTAAATCCCTTCCTTGCACACAATGTGGCCCAAAATTTTGCCTTGAGTTACAACGAACAAGAATTTATTTGGATTTAGAGAGACACCATATAGTTTGCATCTTTCAAAAACTTTTCTCAAATGGTGGATATGATCAACCCTTGTTTTTGAATGCACTGTCAAGTCATATTAATAGTCTACCATAAATTTTCCTATCAAACTGCTAAATGCATGATCCATGGCCCTCTAGAATGTGTCTCCATCATTCTTCAAACCAAAGGGCATTCTAGCATATACATATGTCTCCCGAGGTGTGATAAATGTTATCTTTTCCCTATCTTCCTCAGCCACCAAGACTTGTTTGTATCCGAAAAAACCATCCAACATGGCCATGTAGGTTGATCTAGTGACTTGTTGGAGGAGGAATTCCATTTTAGGTAAAGGGAAGTTATCATTTATGCTTGCTCTGTTAAAGTCTCTGAAGTCAACACACATCCAGATTCCCCCAGTCTTTTTTCTTATAATCATAGGATTTGAAAGCCAATCGGAGTTTCTAATGGGATAAATTATTCCTACCTTCTTCAATTTCTCCAATTCAATATTTAGTAGAGGTTTCAGTTTGGGATTCAACATCCTTATTTTTTGCTTCATTGGCTATGCTTCTTCCCTCAAAGGAATGATATGTTGGAATATAGTTTTATCATAATCTTTCAAATCATCATAGGTCCAAGAAAACACATAAATGTATTCTTTGAACACGGCAACATATTGATCAACTTCCTTAGTGGTGCAATCAACTCCCAAGTTGACATATTTCGGGGAACTGTCAGTTCCAATATTGAATTTTCTTGCCTCTTGCACCTTTCGAACTAAAACTTCTTCAAGGATATTCTTGGCATGATCATATTTCGTAAAAAGAGATTCAGATTGTATACAATATTTGGTGACAACAGGCGAGTGATCATCTTCATCGTCATCATCATTCAACAAAAAAATTTCCAGCTATTCATCGTTCTCAAATACTTGCAAATATTCAATGTTATCGAGCATGGTCGGTCAAAAATCTCTTTCTACTTGGAAAGACATTTTTCTTTGGATATCGTCTGGGTTTGACAATGATGCCGCCAAGGCTAATGAATCTGCCTTGTGATTCTTGTCCCTTGGAATGAAATAAATGTTGAAGGAACTAAAAGATTCCATCAATTCATTAATTCTTTTGAAATATAACTTAAGTCTTTCCTTTTTGATCTTATACTTCTGGGTGACCTTATTAATCACCAACTCTGAGTCACCAGTTACAATTAGATGCTCTATTTTCATTTCTTGTGCAAGGATCATCCCCTGAATCAAACTTCATACTCTGTCTCGTTATTAGTGCATGAAAACTCTAGTCTTATATCATGTGGATGCATAATCTTACTTGGACTCATAAGAACAATTCAAACTCCATTCCCAGACCTTGAACAGGCTCCATCGAATGACATCCTCCAGTAACCTTCAAAAAGACATTATTTATTCTTCGTTTCTTGCACTTGTTCTAAGCTTTCACTATGTTCCATGTCTAGGATAGCATAGTTTCCAATCTTGACATCTATATAATATTACATTAATTCATTATCCTTCTTCTTAAAAGAGAAGAGTTTTTTGGGTTCACGGGGGACTTTAAGCATTGCTCCTTCCTTGCCTAGAAACATCATACAACTTCCATCATTCATTATATATCCCTCGATCATAGATGTCCAATATCTTCCCAGCACAACTCCATATATTGGAGGAAGTTCTACCACAATAATATTGAAAACTATAATAATATGGGGGGTTGTCGTAATCCAAGCATAAAAATATATGATATCTCCGTAAGATCACACTTTCCTAGAATCAATTGCATATATGCTTTCATCATTTTCATAATATTTGGTGCAACTCATGCCCAATGCCTTCCATGACCGCCAGTGGCATTATATTATTTGTCGTGCCAGTGTCAACTAAACAGTTATGTAGTGAAATATCATGATTTTCAATTGAAATGTAGAAGGGAATAATTTTACCTCTCAGCTTGGTAGTTGACTGGATCTGACTTTAATTTGGACCGGTAACAACAACTTCTACTCTTTCAAATGGATCATCCAACAATTTCAAAATGTTCTGTCTTTGTTGGGAAATCTTTGCTTGTTGCTTAGATTTTGATACCTTCTTGGAAACTACTGGTACCTTCCATTCTTCAATCCAGTCTTTCATGGCCCACTACACTTCCTCTCCTGTCACACAATACCTCAATTGTAACCACTCCTTCTTGGGATCCCTTCTGGATTAGATCCACATGTTGTGTCTAGACGCCTGAAAGTTAGCTATCCTTTGATGAACTTCCACCACTTCTACTGGTATCCTCCATGTATCAACCATCTTTTTCTGCATCTCATCATAATACATAGTAAATATGATGGAATTTTCCTTTCTTGTTTTGGCATCTGAATTATTCCATAGTGTTGTATACTTCGTTGCGCGACACTTTCTAGGCCTCGGGTAAAATTCGTTGTATTTGGCTGTTCCCCAACCCACCAAATCTATCAATATAATCAACCTTGCATAGTTGAACTCTGTTCCAAGATCCTGTGTATCCTTGGAGTCATCCAAAAATGAATTCAATAAATATGGGGTCCAACTAAGTAGAATCCCCTTCACACACTGTGTGGCTACTGCTATGACTCCCATAGGTGCTTATTCCTTGTGATGTTTTCTTATAAATTTACAATCCATCATCTTGATCACCAATATGGTTGTTGGTTCATTGATTATGTTACTGATCAACCCCCTGGATTCTCTGTCAGTGTTATATTTCTTCTTCATCTCCTCTGCCAGAGATTTCTCCTTTGTCTTGTCATCTAAACATTGTTATGTATTTTCTCCATCTTTTGGCAACGATGTAATCTCTTCAATTAAATCTACATCTATTGATACCATTTTTTCCATCCATAGAACACCCCCATGCATCAAGGACAATAGTTGTTTCACACAGGAATTAACATATTTGTCTCTCCCAAAGTGGAGAATTTCCAACAGGTTCATGATACCTGCGTTATACAATCTTGCAATCCACTACGTTGGCTCTCAAATTGGAACCCTTGATGGAGTTGTACCTTTTCTTTCCATATAGACATGTGATGAAAACTCATGGAACTTGTCCTTATCTGTAATATCATGGTCTGCATACTTCAGTTTATCCACACATCCTAACATGTTGGGAAGGATCTTGACTCCTTCGGGTATGCACGACAGTGTTAGTGTTACTTCTTTATGTTTGTGCGGTGATATTTGTACTGTATTTTTTCCTTTGTCTTCATTGTCGATTTCGATGGCCCTACTTCTTAGTGTATATCATCTTCATATTTTGTGTCTGAATATTATTGTCACGTAACATCTTCCACCAGTACTTCCTCTAACTCTTGTGTTGGCTCTACAACAGGGTTCTTTGCTTCTTCATCCTATCCTCTAGGCTCACCTGACTCTATTCAATGATTGTCTCCCTCATTCATCTACTGATTTTCTCCTAAACTAAGTTATTGCATAGGGATTTCTGTGTCATTGTGCAGTTCGACCTCCATTTCTTCTATCACTGGATCATGTGCTTTGACCATGGTAGGATTAATTGGTTCAATAATGGGAGATGGGACTACATCCACATCTACCACTCCTTCCAAAAAAATAGGGTTTTCTACTTAGATTGCTTGCTCTTGTGGAGATCTCATAGCGCTAGGTGTTTTCCTTGCAGTTCACCTGGGAGATTCGACCTTCGATGGCACCATTCTGCTAATTCCTACGAAAGTTTCTCTAAATATTCACTGAATACTTTGCAAATACCTGTTCAAACTGAGTTTTCTCTCCTTAGCTCTCATTTGATTAATATCACAATGAGTCTTGCCTTGCAATTTTTCATCTTTTATAAGTCTCATCATAAATGCTCTATCGCGCTGTACTTTTTTCGGCCACTACCTTTTTCCTTTTTATGACTTATTTCTATTGCGACGCATGAATTTTTCTGTCTAGTAACCTTTCCTTGGTGTGCATAGTCTTCAATTTCTTTTCATACCAATTGTTGTCTTCTACGCGTTGAATCGTCTAAATTCATGTAAAAAACTTATCCATTTACTTCATCTTTTTATATTTTTCTTCTTTTTCCCATTTGTTTTCCTTTTTCTTCTTTTTCCACTTTTTTCTTTCTTTTTCATTTTCTACTATATACACTATGTACAAATATGTTTTTCTACACTGCAACTACTGAGGGTTACTGGGTCAATTGTCCTTATATAGTTTTAGTTGATTGTCATTCACCAATCCTTTCATTTCTTTGCATGTTAAATCTTGTAGCTGCACATCACTTCCATCTGTGACAAAATTTATCTCATATTTCCCTAGCCAATGCATCTTGAATTTCCCTGAGTGTTGTAGGTATTTAGTGTCATAGAGGAGAACCAGATCTCCTTCCTTAAATTTCTTCTTCTTGATGTGTCTATCATGCCAGAATTATCCTTTACTTTTTGTACCTCCTGATGGAAACCAACCATAATCCTATCTTCTTCTAATTCCATGAGTTGAGCCAATCTTTCTTGAGTTTTCCCTCTTTCTGTCATGTTTGTAATGGCTGCAATATGCAGACTAAGTATCAAATATTCCAAAGGGACTACTGCTTCCTAACCATAAGCCAATATGAAAGTTGTATGCCCTGTGAGTTTCTTGCAAGTAGTTCTATAAGCCCATAATACTACCGGTATCTTCAAATCCCAATCATCCCTATTCACATTGCAAATCTTAGTTAAGACATTCTCCAAAATCTTATTTAATGCTTCCACTATTCTGTTAGCTTAAGGATGGTATGGAGTGCTCTTCTGATGGTATATATAAAATTTATCAGTCATTTCCTGAACGATATTGTTGATTAAATGAGTTCCCTGATCACTCATCAGAATCCTAGGGCATCCAAACCTGGTAATTATATGTTCAAACAAGACGTGTGTTGAAGTCTCTACATTGCAATATTTTACTATTGTTGCTTCATCCCATCTGGTAAAGTACTCTATCATTGTAATAATATACCTTCCTCTTAATCTTCTAGTTGGTGGATTAATTGGACCTATAAATTCTACTTCCCATTTTTCAAACACTTTAAGATTTACCTAAGGTCTTAATAGCATCTCATCCTTTCTGGATGGATTTCCTACCCTCTAACAGACATCACAAGCCTGGAAATACTCCTTTGCATTCTTATAAATTGTTGGCCACCTGTAGATTTTAACCTTGTACAATATTTACTGCAAACATATTTTTAGTAAAAGAACAGAAAAGATACAATGGTAAATACAAACATTACACAGAGATTTTTCCCCTAGAAACACAAACCAGGAAAACCAGCATATTCTTTATTCATTCATTGTGATACATTGTTTACAATACAATATACATATAGGATCCAGCGGCATCCAAAACCCAAACCCAATGACCTGGATTAGTCAAAAACCCTAATTCCTTAACTGGAAATAGAAAACCATCGACAAAGAATCCATGTGCCTAAAAACCACCTAAATATGTGACACATTTCCCGAGGTAAAAAAAAATCTCGGGGTCGTTTCCTCCGGGGGCATTCACCCCCCTGCGCACTCAATGCAACACACTAACACCACTACTCGTGCAAATAATACAACACTATAACGACCCCATCGTTATGACTACGTGCAACGCAACACAAAAGCAAAAAAAAATTTTTAAAGCAGGAAGGAAATCAACGACAACAATTAATCAACACAAATTGACAACAAACATAACTTACACATTCAGGCAACAAAGAACAATGACCCAGCATACTAGCAAATCATGCAACTAGACGAAACATGTGATAATAAAAAGACACATAAGAACAACTACTCGCCCGACACAAGCAAGACAACAACTACAAGCTAAAGGACAACATCAACAACCCAACACGTCGACTTTGATGACCAGTAACGAGAACCCTCTACAGCACGCAAAACCAATTGCATTAAGGAATTATAGAACCAAGTACCGACATCAATTACAGTGAACAAAACTCCCACATCGGGAAGCACAAGACTCTGGCCAGGTTATCATTCGCATCTATCCATCGGGGCGTGCAATGATCCCCTCATCAGAAATCACGCTGTCACAAGGCGATAGGCGTGACAGTAACCATGGTGCAACATAACATATGCAGACCTTTAACCCAAGCTAAATCCCTCACGCTAGGAGACCGAATCATCTGTTAATAAATACACGAAGACTATACCCAAGTACTCAAGCAACAAGTCAACAAGATGCAAGGTGACATCACTAAAAATTAAATTGCACAAGTAACCGTAGGATTTCTTGTTTCCTACAAGGCAATCATATGGTTTAACAACTATGACCAACCACCATTTACAATTCAACTTAAGGCACAAGGCACACAGTAACCAATTAACTGTTTAACTTTTAACAAATTAGCTAATAAAACTATTAAACCCTCAACCATTAGTCTTGCGGCAATTAATCTATTACCCTTGAAGTCCTAATTATATTACCATTGACATTAACCCATTAATCTATTTGAATGGATAATTGTCATACGATTTTCCCTCAAACTTTATATATGTAGGAGAGCTTGGGAATATTTGAGTAAGGATTTCAGAGATATGGATCCTCAAAGATATAGATCCTAGAAGTAGGTAGCCATTCTGGTTGTACAGCCGAATGGAAAAATTTAATTCACAACCAACTACAGTCAACTATCCACTATGAAGACTGGACATTGTTTCTATAATGTAGTATACTTGATTATGCAATCTTTGAAGAAAAGTGTTGGTTCGTTCTTCACTGTACCAAGTCATTATTAATCAAGTCTGTTATCTACGTAATAACCACAACTATTAGTCGAGTGAGTAAATACATAACTAAAATTCTGGTAAATGCATAACTAAAACAATTAACTGCTAAGATGGAAAACACAAATATTGTTGTCAAAAAGGGTTACTGTATTTTTGGATACATCATTGTCAACACAATAATGAGTTGTCT
>JASDQU010205485.1:18221-28918 GCA_032191745.1 Picea mariana
TTAATCAAGAAATAACAATATCGCTATCTATATTTATATCATTGTCTTTTAAATCTATTAAATGTTGTCTATCAACAAATGATATTGCTGGGAAAATACTGGGTGAATCATCACAGATTTGTTGTGTAATCACTCACAAAATTGTGTAAATTGTTGTATAAAGGCCGGGTAGATCGTTGTCTATAAAAAGAAAGTCGCAGAGTAAAATACAGTCGCTAATCAAACCAATTTAATTGTAGGAGAAAAATAATATTGTTGGGTTTAGAGCATACAAATTCGCTGAGACTTTACCATTTCAAACGCTGGAAATCATCAAAAACACATAGTTTAGACATTCAGGGATTGATCATTCAAAACATAGGGTTTAAACATTCAAGGATTAATCAGGCGCGGAGTTTAAACATTTAGGGATTGATCATTCCAAATCGCAGAGTTTAAAAATTCAAGGATTAAGCATAAGAGAAAAATGCAGAGATAAGTAAGGGTTTAATAACTGGACAAAATTTATCCTTCACTTATTATCCATGCACAGGAAAGTAGGGCATTTGAATCTATAAGTCTTTAAACACCAGAATGAAGACCGTCGATTCGATTCCAGGCCGAGTACTTAGGCACAAACTAATAACTTAAGGTATAAGGGACAGAAGACAAAAACGCAATTTTTCTTCGTATTAATAAAAACAAAACGCGGAGAAGTCATTGCAATCAGAGGTTGGGTTTGCCATGGGAAATCAATTCAAAATATAATGATCACAAGGCTGGGATGAATTTAAGTTCTTTGATCATAAAACATTGAGTTCATCAAGACAAATTGTCGAAGATAAAAATGAAATCTCTGGATAGTGTTACACTCAATAAAACATAATATTTAACACAGTAGAAGTACATTACTAAAGGCGCACGAACAATATTTAAACTACCATTCAATACAAATATACACATGCGTACCGTAGCCAAATGTGAAAGCTCTGAGTCGTTGTACCACGCACGCTCCATCCAGCTCCCGCTTGCCAACTGATGTGACCTGATCGGCACCTCCTAGCCAACGCTAGGGGTACTCTTCTTCCCTATGAGCCCCCCGAGTCGTAAAGGGGTCACGCTCACAATACCAGAGAATGCTAGCACCCAGCTCGCCTCGCAAGGTCGATCTACCACTCGTTACCCAAGCTGCGTATCCCATCTCCCACAAGAGAAATTTCAGTCAAGATGAAATTTCAGCAGCGTAACATTACTCAAAAAGATAAGATCCATACTCCTCCTCCTCCATCCTTTTTATAGAGTTTTCAAGTAATTAATTTCCCAAATTCTCATTAAATTCCTTTTTCATTTAATTAATTTCGAAAATCCTCATCCGTACACATGTCACCCGATCCCCTAGTTGCACAAAAAAACAATTTTATTAATTAATTAAATATTCTTATTTCCCTCATCCACCTAAGAGCATTCCTAAAAACGCTCCTCAGTGTCCCAAAATTCCCTTACACTTCTTAAATGACTTACGCCTTACTTAATTCCTAGTTGAGTTCATAATTAGAAAGTTCCAAAGGCAAGATTCCTTACTAAGTTAGACATTCAGTTTTTTCTTTACATTTCTCTTTTTCTTTAAGTTTCCCTTTTTCTTTAAGTTTCCTATTTCTTTTAAGTTTCCCTCTTTTTCATTTTTAACTAAAAAAAATCAATTTAGCTAGTGTAGATAAAGAAACCATTTAACCTTTTTTCTTTTTAATTAAAAATTAATTTAGCAAGTGTAGATAAAACAACCATTACCCCTATTTAAAAATTTAATCATCCATTATAATTTTGACTTTGATAAATAAGTTTGAATTTCTTACCCCCCTTCTTGTTACATGTTTATTTCTTATTACTTTTTTTTTACCACATGTTCTACTTAGACCCAGGTTTTAATTTCACTAGGCTAGGCAACAAATTTTTTTTATTAGGAAAATTTGTTTTTAAACCTTACTTAACACATCATTCATTTTAAGGTCGTCTAGGTCCTAAGGAGGCATAGTTTTATAGGCACTAGGTTTATTCACTCACCAGTTAAAATCACGACATTCCCTTTAGGACGCAATATGTGCTCCAAGGGTACCACTTGCCTCTTTTTCATTTTCCTTGCGCGACATGCCCTTCAAGATGTACTACATGCTCCAAAGGTGCCACTCGCCTCTTTCTGTTTTCCTTATGCGACGTGCCTTTAAAGACACACCACGTGCTCCAAGGGTGTCACTCCCCTCTTGACTGAATTTGGTAGACGTCAAACCCCTGGAGTCAATACTCCACCAGGTGATCTTGTGGGAGACTAAAGGCCTCTAAGGAATAAGGCCCCTGCCTTATTGCGCACCCTTTAGAATCATCGTGAGCGTCTGTCACAGCCTTCCCTCATAGCATCGTGGGTCTTCTTGAGTTAGGTAATCATTAACCTATAGTTCGAGCCACGGTGGGAGTGCTAGTAGGATGTGTAAGGGTTGCTGCTACACCACTCCCTCAAAGTCTCTGGTTGCCGTGCATGACCCCTCTGCTCCACATGTGAGTCTGGTCGGCAAGCTATCGTCAGCCTGCATCCATATCTAATCAATCATCATAATATCTAATCATATGTACATATGTCACATTAACAACATTCAAACCCCAACCAACCCACTCCCTAACTCGATCCAGAGTCCAAGGGGTTTCATCGATGCCTCTGCATCCTCAATGTCCAAAGTCCTACACACTCAGGAGAACCCAGTCAATAGCACATGTCTAGGTAAATACAACAAAATAACATATTATCAAATCCATAATATCTCATAATCATTATCAAAACAACCAATAGTAGAATAACCCGGATCACTTGCACGCAAGTTTCCTCAAATAATAAGTTCGCTCAGTGCCCGCAAGAGTGGGATGTTACATACACCCCATCTTGGTTTAAAATTCGTCCCGAAGTTTCACAGTATATAAGTGTTGAAATACAGATTATCACAGTATAATAAGTCTATCTATCAAAAAAAAATGGAAATTGTTGGCGCATATCATATACGTCCTCCCAGGTCATCGATTGTGGACTATAGTTGTCCCACTGGACCTTTACTTGATATACTATTTGACGTCGTAGATGTCGAATGTGATGGTCTAGAATGCAGATTGGCTCCATCGGGAGCGCACCCTCATCAGATACATGTAAGGAACTCATGTCAATAACATGTGTAGGATGCGATGGTCTAGAATGCAGATTGGCTTCGCTGTGAGCGCACCCTCGTCAGATACATTTAAGGAGCTCATGTCAATAACATGTGTAGGATCACTAATATAATGTCTCAAAACAAATACATGAAAAACATCGTGCATACGCCTCAAAGAGTCAGGAAAGGCTAGTCGATAGGCCACGGGCCCCTTCTTTTCCACAATCTTGATAGGTCCCACGAACCTAGGAGAGAGTTTATCACCCTTTTCAAACTTGATCGAGATCTTATGCGGCTTCACCTGCAAGAAGACTCGATCACCAACTTCATAACTATGGTCGACACGATGCGCATTGGCATAACTCTTCTGTGGATCCTACGCTTCCTTGATCCTTTGTCTTATAGTTTGCATTTGATCTTCCATTTCTTGGATCGCATATGGTCCCACCAAGACCCTATCCTTAAGTCGGTCCCAACTCAAAGGAATCTGACATGGTCCCCTGTAAATAAACTTGAAATGCACCATCTTAATGGTGCTTTGATAACTGTTGTTATATGAGAATTCTACCAGTGGCAAAAATTTCTCCCAACGCTTTTGTTGGTCCATCACGTACATACGCAATGTATCCTCCAATATTTTGTTTGCTCATTCGGACTGCCCGTCTGTCTCCGGGTGATACGCGGTACTAAAGTTAATTTGGGTTCCTAAGGCCTCTTGGAAACTAGTCCAAAATCATCCAATAAACATTGATCCTCGATCGGATATAATCCTCTTAGGCACGCCATGCACCCTCACAATATCGTTGATTAAACTCTAGCTATGTCATGTGCCTAATACGTCGTATGCACAGGAATAAAATGAGCATTCTTCTTCAAAGTGTCGGCTACCACAAAAATTGAGTCGTGTCTCCTTGTCCTCAGTGGAAATCCAAAAATGAAATCCATCGAAATGACCTCCCATTTCGATTCATGAATAGCGTGTGGTTGTAGTAATCTTGTTGGATGTCTATGTTCAGCCTTTACCTGCTGACATTCTAGACATATTTCCACGTAGTTGACTACGTCTACCTTCATTCCTTTCCATAAGAATAAAGGTTTAAGGTCTGCCCTTATCTTCCTAACTCCTGAGTGAGCAATGTACACTACTCTCTGAGCCTTGTTTAGGATCAAAATCCTCAACTCGTCGTTGGGAGGTATGTAAATTTCATTTTTAAATCTAAATAATACGTCATCATCTAACGTAAATCCTTCAATTCTTGGTACCATCATTTTGTTTTGTCCAATAAAATTCTTGACCTCCTTGTACCAGTTATCATCGCACTGTAAAGTTAGAATCTTTTCACGTATATTCGTCTGAAGAGTCATCACCAAAAAGATGCATGGTCTATGACTCAATGCATCAGCCACTCTGTTCATTGTTCCTTTTATGTAAGTAATCTCAAAATCATACTCGCTAAGCAATTCTGACCAACGTTGTTGTCACGCATTCAAGTCGCTTTGCTTAAAGATGTGTTGTAGTCCAAAGTGGTCCGTTTTTAGTTCAAATTTTCTTCCAATAAGGTAGTGTCTCCAAAATCTCAAGGCATAAACAATGGATAACATCTCCAAATCGTGCGTTGCATAGTTCTCCTCGTGCCTTCTCAACTTTCTCGAGATGTAAGCGATCACTCGACCGTCTTGCATCAAGACTCTTCCTAAGCCTTCCTTGGATGCGTCAGTGCATACCAAGAAGTTCACATCCATCTCAGGGACCTTCAATATCGGTGATGTTGTCAATATCTCCTTGAGCCTCCGAAATGCCTCCGCGTATTTCTCGTTCCAAACAAACTTCTTGTTCTTCTTCTGCAATTCTGTAATCGGATTTTCTATCTTTGAAATACCCTCGACGACCGTCGATAGTATCCCGCTAAACCCATGAAGCTACGCACTCCCAAGAAATTTGTCGGTGCAAGCCATTCCATAATAGCCTCAACCTTTGTTGGATCCACAACGATACCTTCGCCAGAGATGACATGCCATAAGTAGTGAATCTTTGATCGATAAAACTATCATTTAGATAATTTTCCATACAATTTATTCTCTCGCAAACACTGTAGTACCAAGCGCAAGTGTTTTTCATGCTCCTCCATCATCCGAGATTAAATCAAAATATTGTCAATGAATACTTGGACGAACTTGTCCAAGTAGTCGTGGAACACCCCGTTCATCAAACTCATAAATAACCCTGGGGTGTTCGTCAGTCCCAACTGTAAAACAGTGAACTCGTAATGTTCAAACCTTGTCTTAAAGGTGGTCTTAGGGATGTCATCCTCCTTGATCTATAAATGGTGATACCCTGATCTCAATTCAATCTTTGAAAACACTGTTGCAACCTTCATCTGATCAAACAGATCATCAATCCTTGGCAATGAATATTGATTCTTGATCATTGCTTTGTTCAATTGACAGTAGTCAATGCAGAGTCTCCACGACCCATCCTTCTTTCATATGAAAATAACAGGCACACCCCATCGTGACACACTTGGACGTATAAGTCCTAGGTCCAACAACTCCTTCATTTGCATTTTCAACTCTTGTAGCTCCAGGTTCGACATCCGATAAGAAGTTTTTGCTATCAGTTCAGTTCTGGTTTTAGGTCCATGGTAAATTCCAATTCCCTCTTCGGCAGCATCCCAAGTAACTCCTCAAGGAAGACGTCCACAAATCTCTCACCACCGGAAGGTGTTCTAGACCTTCCGCTACTCCCTTCTCGTTTAACGCAAGGATTGCATAAAGCTTACATCCCTTGCGCATGCTCTTCTGTAGCTGTGAGGAAGAGATGAACCTCAGGGAAAATCCCTGGTTTTGACCTACAATCATGCGTCTATGTCCCTCATCATCGACCAAGCTCAATCGTTTCGTCTTACAGTTGAGTATCGCCTCATACGATTCCAACAAGTCCATACCGATCACGACGTCATAAGATCCTGAGATCATGACGTACAGGTTGGCCCTGGTGACAAAATCTCCCAGGTTAAGTCTACAGCCCCTAACCTTCCCACTAACCTTTTGTTTAGCTCCAGAAGCCATTTCTACAAAGCTAAACTCATGTTGTTCGACTGCCTTTACCTTAATTCTTTTTAGCACTGCCCCAGAAATGAAACTCTCTATAGCAGCTGGATCTATCAAAATGTTAAGGGTCTAGTTAGTGATGGTACCTAACGTCTCGAGCATAGTCGACTGGTTATTTTCCTGACAGTTATTCACCACTACATGAATCTGATGGGCCTTACCCAAATCTCCCACGGTAGTGGGTCCGACTGATCTAAATACTCTAGTCTTTTCCACTGGGTAGTTGCACTGGTAATGTGGCTCCCCACATGTCCAACACCCTTTCTTCGATCCAGTACTCCTGGTACCTGAAGTAGAAGCCGACGGCCCACCGACTTGGACCCTTAGTTTGTTCTGCTCAACAGGCCTAAACTGATGTTGTTGCGATCGATGCTGTTGCTAGTGTTGTGGTCCTCGGTAAGGATTTCGTTGTTGAGGCGCTGGTTGTCGAGGTGTACTGAATGTGGATCCTCTTTGGAAGCCACAATATCCTAGCGTATGTCTAGTTGGTTTCTGATGTTTCTACGCACCAGATAACACCTGCCCTGTTGGTATCACTGGAGTCATGCTCTGAACCCCACTTATAAGCTCCTCCTCTACTCTGAGGGCCTTCTGGATGACATCATGCAAGGTTTGAGGAATCAAAATCCTAACCTTTTCACGAATGCTAACATTAAGGCCAAACAAGAACCTATTGACCTTAAGATTCTCGATATTCAGATGCAGAGCATACCGAAGCAGCTCCATAAGACGAGCCTCGTACTCGGGCACCGTACGACCACCCTGTCGCAAGGCGTTGAACTCGTTGAGCTAACACTAAATAAAAATTTTCGATAGATACCTCCCTCGAAACCATTCCTCGAACAATTCCCATGACACATCTTCTACGACCATGTTCAAATGCGACAGGAGCATCTTCCACCATAGATGATCACTCCCCTTTAGTTGAAAGACCGCCCTGCGGAACTTCATGTTGGAGGTATAGTCACGAAGTGCAAGGTACATCGCCATAATTTCCAACCATGCCTTGGTGGCTATGTTGTCCGTGGCACTCGTGGACTTGAAAACTTATCCCTCTCGAGCTCTCGGTGAATGTTATCAATACGGAATGGGGCGCGTTGTGGACCCTCAGGGGTACAAGCACCTTGGCCTCATCTTAGTACAGATGGTGAATCAAGGCCTCTAACATTCCTGTAAGGACCTTGTCAGACCATCATCATCCCTTACAACAATCAAATCCAGCCCAAGGACTTGTTCTTCCCCCTAAGGGTTAAACTCTGAGGGTGCAGGCACTTCTGCAGACGTCGCACCTCCTTCCACGGCACCACGTTTTGAACCTCTGTGGCGTCCTCTAATCGAGATCACCACATGGACACGTTAAATTTTTAATTAGCGTTAGGTTATTACTCAAGGGTTTACTGTAGTGGAAAGCATGGTGATCCACAATCACAGGGTTGAACCTGCTCTAATACCATATGTAACGACCCCATCGTTACGACTACATGCGACGCAACGCAAAAGATTTTTTTTATTATTATTATTATTATTTAAGTAGGAAGGAAATCAACGACAACAATTAATCAACACAACTTTATGACAAACATAACTTATGCATTCAAGCAACAAACAACAATGACCCAACATACTAGAACATCATGCAACTGGACGAAACATGTGATAATCAAAATACATATAAAAATGGCTACCCACCCAACACAAGCAAGACAACACCTACAAGCTAAAGGACAACTTCAAAAACCCGACACGTTGACTTTGATGACCAATAACTAGAACCCTCTATGGCGCACAAAACCAATCACATTAATGTGTTACAGAACCAAATACCGACATCAATTACAACGAACAAAATTCCCACATCGGGAAGCACAAGACTCCATCCAGGTTATCATTCGCATCTATCCATCAGAGCGTGCAATGATCCCCTCATCAGAAATCACGTTGTCACAAGGCTATAGGCATGACAGTAACCATGGCGCAACGTAACATATCTAGACCTTTAACCCAAGCTAAATCCCTCGTGCTAGGAGACTGAATTGTCTATTAATAAATACACAAAGACTATACCCAAGCACTCAAGCAACAAGTTAACAAGACGCAAGGTGACATCACTCAAAATTAAATTGTGCAACTAACCGCAAGATTTCTTGTTTCCTACAAGGCAATCATATGGTGTAACAAGTATGACCAACCACCATTTACAATTCAACTTAACGCACAAGTCACACAATAACCAATTCACTATTTAACTTTTAGCAAATTAGCCAATAAAACTATTAAACCCTCAACCATTAATCTTGCGGCAATTAATCTATTACCCTTGCTGCCCTAATTCTATTACCATTTCCATTAACCCATTAATCTATTTGAATGGATAATTGTCATACGATTTTCCCTCAATCTTTATATATGTAGGAGAGATTGGGAATATTTGGGGTAGGGATTTCAGAGATACGGATCCTCAAAGATATAGATCCTAGAAGTAGGTAGCCATTCTGGTTGTATAGCCGAATGAAAAAATTTAATTCACGACCAACTACAGTCAACTATAAACTATGAATATTGGACATTGTTTCTATAATGTAGTAGACATGATTATGCAATCTCTGAAGAAAAGAGTTGGTTCGTTATTCACTGTACCAAGTCGTTATTAATCAAGTCTGTTATCTACGTAATAACCACATCTATTAGTCAAGTGAGTAAATACATAACTAAAACAATTAACCGCTAAGCTGGCAAACACCAATATCGTTGTCAAAAAGGGTTACTGTATTTTTTGATACATCGTTGTCAACACAATAATGAGTTGTTTATTAAAAGGAATTGACAAATATATATATATATATATATCATTTCCCTTTAACCAGGAATTAACAATATTGTAGTCTATATGCCGTTGTCTTTGAACAAGGAAAATAACAAAATCATTGTCTTTTAATAAGGAACAATAACATCACTATATATATATATATATATATATATACACCTTAATTAAAAGTCAACGAAATATATATATTTGTCTTTTAATCAAGAACTAACAATGTCATTGTCTATATATATGTCGTTGTCTTTTAATCAAGGAATTAACATTATATATATATATATATATATCGTTGTCTTTTAAATCTATTAAATGTTGTCTATCAACAAATGATATTGCTAGGAAAATATTGGGTGAATCATCACAGATTTGTTGTGTAAATCATCACGGATTTGCTATGTAATCAGTCAGAAAAACATTGTGTAAATTGTTCTATAAAGGTTGGGTAAATTGTTGTCTATAAAAGGAAAATTGCAAAGTAAAATACAGTCGCTAATCAAAGCAATTTAATCACAGGAGAAAAATAATATTGTTGGGTTTAGAGCATAAAAATTTGTTGAGATGTTACCATTTCAAGCGCTGGAAATCATAAAAACGCAGAGTTTAACATTCAAGGATTGATCATTCAAAACACAGGGTTTAAACATTCAAGGATTAATCATTCAAGAGCAGAGTTTAAACGTTCATGGATTGATCATTCCAAATCACAGAGTTTAAACATTTAGGGATTAAGCATAAGAGAAAAACACAGAGATAAGTAAGGGTTTGATAATTGGGCAAAATTTATTCTTCACTTTATTATCCATGCACTGGAAAGCAGGGAATTTGAATCTATAAGTATTTAAACATCGTAGTGACGATCGTCGATTCGGCTCTTGGTTGGCTGCTCAGGCACAAATTAATAACTTAAGGGATAAGGGACAGAAGACAAAAACACAATTTTTCTTCGTATTAATAAAAAAAAACGCAGAGAATTCATTGCAATCAGAGGTTCGGTTTGCCATGGAAAATCAATTCAAAATACAACAAGCATAAGGCTGGGATGACTTTAAGTTCTTTGATCATAAAACGTTGGGCTCATCAAGAAAAATTGTTGAAGATAAAAATGAAATCTCTGGATAGTGTTACGATGAATAAAACATAATATTTAACACAGTAGAAGTACATTACTGAAGGCGCAAGAACAATATTTAAACTACCATTCAATACAAATATACAAATGTGTATCATAGCCAAATGCGAAAGCTCCGAGTCATTGTCCCGCACGTGCTCCATCCAGCTCCCGTTTTCCAATCGATGTGATCTCACCGGTACCTCCCATCCAATGCTAGGGGTACTCTTATTCCCCCTGAGCCCCCCAAGCCGCAAAGGGTCCACACTCACAATACCATAGAATGATAGCACCCAGCTCACCTCGCAAGGTCGAGCTACCACTCTTTACCCGAGCTGGGTATCCCAACTCCCACAAGAGAAAGTCCAGTCAAGATAAAATTTCAGCAGCGTAACGTTACGCAAAAACATGAGATCTATACTCCTCCTCTGATCCAGGGGATCAAATTTTGCTCAAAATTCAAAGTGCTCGGAATTTCTTCAAATCGAAC
>JASDQU010205488.1:7452-28778 GCA_032191745.1 Picea mariana
TGTGAAGTATGAATGGTATTTGGTTATTTGGAGGGGGTTCCCCTATTCTTTAAGGAATTATTGTGTAACTTATCTATATTGGAGTTGTGCTCCACGCTCACTTTCTATACATGGTGTGTACTTCTGTTATTTTATGATATTTTGAGCATTTGGTTCATTAAACTTCTTCTTGTCTTTTTGTCATCTTATGTATCTTCAACCTTCCAAGCGAGTGGTGAATTATCATTAAGTCAGTTTATGCACTCACTTGCAAATAAAAAATACTCTAAAACAACGTATCCTTTCACCATGCAACCCTCTGGTTGTGCTTGTTACTTTAGATTCCAGTTCCTTCATGTGCCTTTATAAGAAAAACATCCATTGAGTACTCATAACACCAACTAATTCAATGTTGTCCACTAAATACACTAAAAGGTGTACATGAATATCTAGGAAGCTTAATGGTTGTTCTTTCTCCAAGGTGTAATTATTGTCAATGAGGAACATAATCAACAACAATCTCCCATGAAGTGATCCATCTATATTCAAATTAATATGAAACAAACACAATGATAGTGTCTTCAATATTGATTATTATTTAAATATTTATAAAAATCAATAAATATTTTATAATTAGTTCATGATTAATATTGAGCAATATTGTCAGTGATGTTAATATTTTTAATGCAATGATAGATTAAGTAGTAATAGATTTAGTCATATTTACATAGAAAATTGGACAACCTTGCCATGGATACTTATAGGTATTTATGGAAGTTTTCATTGTAGCAACATCATAAATCTATAGGATAAACGTGTTGCATAACAAAAGGATCATCGATTAAAATGTTGGAATTTATAAGGATTATTTAGTCATGTGTACATTTATGCATGTGTGTGTGTGCCTATAGATTAGGTGATTTTTTTTTAATTGTGATGTAGAACAACATAATTTCAATAGGTTATGATTGGCATGGAACCTAAGAATAGTGACGTATCCATCAATAGTAAAGGTTTTCTTTAATGAAACATCGTATCCTCTTGGATTCCTTATGGTAGACATAACATTTTTTATAATGTGTACCTTGTTTTCATTCTATAATTGTCTCAGTGCTTTTGAAGTATGTTGATGTTTCCTTCCTTAAACATACATTAGCCATGCATAGTTCTTTGTACCCGACTCCTTCAAGTCATTCCTAGTTAATAGATTATTGGCTAATTCTTCAAAGGAAACATGTCACAATGCTAGATACCCATTATACAAATTTAACCAATCTATTGTTGTTTTTCTCATAGGAAGTGGTCGAAGATCCTCCTTACCATTTACAAACTCCCTCTTTGTTGACTAACAAAAGTGATCATTTAAATGAAGAAATTCCATATGTCCTTCATAGAGCATTTTGTTCAAATCCTTTGAATGTCTTGCATGTAATTGGTCACCACAATGTGGGCATGCATGATAATCCTTTGAATGTCTTGTGTGTAATGTTAAGTATACCCCTTGTAAAGCCCTATACAGTGATTTATATTTCTATTGTTATATTAGTATTGCCAGCTAGACCCTTTAATTGTAATTGTACCCTTTTGTCTCCTATATATATTAAGGAGACCTAGTTCTGGAATAATCTCATCTCATTCTTGGACATTTGTTCTATTGTAAAAGGAGGTTGTCCCCTTGAAGAGGCTTATCTTTCATTCTTATATCTATTTCTCAAGGCGTGTAGCTTCTTCTCTTTTTATTTTCAAGCTATTTTGGTATTTTTTTCCTAACAAAGTTGCAATTGGTTGAAAGCCTATTGAGGGATAATTTTGCATCATACATTAAAGGCATCAACATAATTCAAATAATACATTTTATTGCTTGGGAACCGAGTATGAGAATGTAAATTATCTCAGAATCTTCAATTCACATCAAACTTCTCATTCTCCAACCTCTCTCTCTCTCTCTCTATTGCTACATTTACAAATTACGATTTTATAGAATTTAGTATCCTCAGGTACCTCTAACTGGCTAATCCCAAATTATTACAACAAATACCCAAAATTATTCAATATGTTCTAAAAATCAAGAACATAGTGACACCTATCACAACCAAATTTGATCTAGATGCCTTCTAGAGACTCCTTGAACTAATTATTACAATTAAAATGAAAATTAAGGGAACCAACCCCCTTTAGTAAATGGTTTGACCCTCTTAGGATCAGAATCAAGAATTTCACTTGATGCTCCTGCATTAGACTCCCATGGAACATAAATTTTCATGGTCTCCTGTCCATGAGGTCTTCAAGCCTTTTGTCATGCTTCTGGATCTCTGTAGCACTCATCCAGGTTGCATCTTCCATNTTAGTAAATGGTTTGACCCTCTTAGGGTCAGAATCAAGAATTTCACTTGATGCTCCTGCATTAGACTCCCATGGAACATAAATTTTCATGGTCTCCTGTCCATGAGGTCTTCAAGCCTTTTGTCATGCTTCTGGATCTCTGTAGCACTCATCCAGGTTGCATCTTCCATAGGAAAAATCTTTCCACTTGACCAAGTACTCATAGTAATCCTTCTTCCTAGTCTTCTTGGCAATCTTTTGATCAAGAATTTTTTCCATCTGCAACTTCTTCATTGTAGGTAGTTGTTTCATCCACTGAACATTTTCACTGTCATTTCCATCCTCTACTTCAAATTCTCTATAAGGGTACAATTATGTAACATTCAATATTGGAGATGTTCCAATATCTGGTGGTAACTCCATTTCATAAGCATTGCTTGAAAATTTCCTCAGGACTTTAAAGGGTCTTATTTTGTTCAACTTCAACTTGTTATACTCTCCCCTTGGGAATCTCTCTTTTCTCAAATATGCCAACACTTGGTCTCCAATTTCAAATTTAACCTCTCTTATTTTCTGATCTTCCCTCTGCTTATACCTCTGACTATTGTCTTGTAGTTTCTCTTTGACTTGATCATGTAACCTCTGCATGTCTACAAAAAAATATTTTGCATTTTCTCTCCTCAATTCTTCTTTTCCCAAATTTATGAGTTCAAAAACACCCCTTGGATGCATTCCATACACTATTTGGAATGGAATCTTGCCTGTACTTCTATTGGGTGAGTCATTATAAGAATATTCAACTTGTGGTAAAACTTGACCCCTTTGATTTTAATGTTCATAAACTAAACTCCTTAGCAAGTTAACCAAACTTCTCACTTTAGTCTTCTCATCAGTCTAAGCATGATAGGTTGAACGAAATGACAAGTTTGTTCCAATATTTTTCCACAAGGTTCGCCATAAATGTCCAACAAATGTAGTGTCTTTATCTAAAACTATACTCTTGAGCAATCCATGCAATCTAAAAATCTCCTTAAAGAACAAGTTTTTTATGTGTGTTGCATCACTAGTTTTATAACAAGACATAAAGTGTGCCATATTTGAAAATCTATCAACGACTACAAAGATTGAATCATTTCCTTTCCGTGTTCTAGGAAAACCTAAAAAAATATCCATGCTTATGGCATCCCATGGCCTGCCTGGTATAAGCAATGGCTGATACAAACCTGTATTATGTTGCTTTCCTTTGGCGTACTGGAAAATTCGGCACCTGTCAACAAATCTCTTCACATCATACCTCATACTTGGCCAGAAATAAGAAGAACTTAATTGGGCAAACATCTTGTCATGGCCAAAATGACAAACTAATCCACCACTATGATTTTCTTTCAATAGGTTGTCCATCATTGAACACTTTGGAATGCACAATGAACTACATTTTAACAACAATCCCTTCTGTATCATGCACTCCATCCAAGGACTCATATATCCCATAACTGGATTTTTACATGCTTCATAGGCTGCTTTAAAGCATGGATCTTATATGTACATCTCTTTGAGATGATCAAATCCCAACGTACTTACTTGAAATTCCTGCAAAATTAAACATATCCTGCTCAAAGAATCTACAACGTTGTTAGCATTCCCACTAATATGTTTAATAACAAAAGTAAAATTCTGCATGAATTCTACCCATTTGGCATGTTTTTTATTCAATTTCTCCTGCTTGGTTATGAATTCCAAAGCATGGTTTCCAAAATATAAGATGAATTCTCTAGGCATAAGGTAATGCCTCCACTTCTTCAGGGCCTATATTATTGCATAAAACTCTTTGTYATAAGTTGAATATTTCTTCTTGGCATCATTCAACTTCTGACTAAAATAGGCAATAGGATTATCTTCTTGACTCAGGACAACACCAATTTCCACCCCACTTGCATCACATCTAACTTGAAAAGTCTTTTGAAAWTATGGTAAAATTAAAATTGGTTGCTTTGTAATCTTCTTCTTTAGCACTCTAAATCCCTTTTCAACTTCTCTTGTCSAGTTAAAAGACTGATGTTCTTTCCTTATAGTGTCTACCATAGGAGCACAAATACTATTGAAATTTCGAATAAATTTTCTGTAGAAACTTTCCAACCCATGAAAACTTCTTACCTCATAAACAAATTTTGGAGAAGGCCATTCTTTTATATCTCTCACCTTTTTTGGATCCTCCTCAATCCCTATTGAGAAATCACAGATCCCAAGTAAACCAGTTATGTCTTCATGAAGTAACACTTCTTCAGATTTATTAAAAGATTTCCTACTGCAATCTCTTCAATACCAACTTCAAACATCTCAAATGTTCCTCTTTAGTTCAAATGTAAACAAGGATTTCATCTAAATAAAAAATTACAAATTTTCCAATAAAATCCTTGAACACCTTATTCATTAATCTCGTGAATGTGTTGGGAGCATTTGTCAAGCCAAAAGGCATGACAAGCCATTCATAGTCCCTCATTTGTCTTGAAGGTTGTCTTCCACTCCTCTCCCTCTCGCATTCTTATATGATGGTAACCACTCTTTAAGTCTAACTTGGAAAAATAATCTGCTCCACTTAAACAATCCATCAAATCATCCATTATGGGCAAGGGAAATCTATACCTAATTGTTATTTTGTTGATTTCTCTAGAGTCTGTACACATCCTCTAGCCACCATCCTTCTTTGGACTTAACACAATAGGTACTGCACAGGGACTTGAACTCTCCCTAACCAAACATTCGTCCAACATCTCATGAACTTGCTTTACGATTTCTTCATTTTCCCTTGGTGTCAACTTGTATGCAACTTTGTTTGCAAAACTAGCTCTTGGAATTAGATCAATATGATGACTAATGCTTCTAATAGGAGGCAAATTATTAGGCAATTCATCAACTACTATATCAACAAATTCATGTAACAATGCCTGAACTTCAATAGGTAAATCATTTATAGTGGTGCTAGTGAGAATTACTCTTGGCTTACCAACAACAACAAATTGTACCTCCTCTTCCTTCTTGATTTCTTGCAATATTTCCTTCCCACTCATGAGCAATACACTTGACCAACTTCCTCCTTATTTCCCTTATCTTTCAATGGTAGCAACACATGTTTGTGCCCATTCTTCTCAAGGGTGTTGTATTCTTTCTTCCATCATGCATTGCTTTCCTATCATATTGCCATGCTCTCCCCAACAAAATATGACAAACATTCATGGGAATAACATCACACAAAATTTCATCCTTATAACTACCAATTTGAATTTCTACTTTGCATAGTTAACTTACCAAAATTTGATGTCCTTTCTGCAACCAAGACACCTTGTATGGAGTACGATGTGCCACTTTTTGTAGTCCTAATTTCTCCACCATTTCTGTAGAAACCAAATTATATGTACTTCCACTGTCAATGACCAGTTTGCATACCTTTCCTCTTGATTTTCATGTGGTTTTGAACAATTTCTTACTCTGTGTTGGTTCATGGATTTCTTTTTTTGATTTAATTAAAACCCTCTTCGACATGAGTTCTTCTCCAATCTCAGGAGTCTCCTCTTTCACTATTGGTTCTACTGTATTTTATTGAGCTTATGCAATGTGAGCTCCTATGTGGTTTGTTGATTTGTTTTCAGAACAATCCCAAGACATATGCCATGTTTTTCCATAGGTATAGAACCTGATCTCTCTACCTTTGCCTCTGCCTCTTGAGAAGAATCTTCTTCCCCTAGATTCTCGTTCTCTTGGTGATTGGCTACTAGAGTTTCCTACTTCTTCTTTCATATTCTGAAATCTCCCTCTGGATGATCCTTTTCCTATGGATGAACTTCCTCCTCTGGTTCTTTGACTTTGTTTCATGGCCAATTTCTCTTTTTCTTTCAGGGTTTCTTGATAAGAATCTTCCACAGTCCTCAAAGTTAGTAGACTGATTTCATCCTGGATTTCATACCTTATTCTATTGATATATATGAAAACTTTCTCAGCATCATATTCTACATGACCTGCTCTGATGTTTAGTCTGTAGAACTCTTCAATGTACTCCTTCACTGACATACCTTTTTCTCTCAAATTTTGTAATTTCCTTAACAGATTCAACTGATAGTCCTTTGGCATGAATTTGGCCTTAAACTTGGCTACCATTCTATCCTAGCTCTTAATATTGACTTTTATTTTTCTTCTTTTTTCATCCTGTAACTCATCCCACCATAAGGATGCATGTCCTTTCAGCCTAGTTACAACATGCTTGACTTTCTTCTCTTCATCTATGTCCTCATAATCAAAATATTTGTCCATTGCATTGATCCAATCAAGCAATTCCTCAACATTTAAGTTCCCCTCATACATTGGAACTTCCATTTTAGGTTTGGCTCCTACCTTTGTAACCAGCCTTAACAATTGCTCCTTAGTTGTTTCATTGCCTGCGACTTCTCCTCCTTCACTAGAGCTTATGTCTTCAACCTCACTGATATATCCTGTGTTAGCTTCTCTCCTCTGAACTGCTTCCATGGCTTCCATCCTAGCATGAACTCTCCTTAGTTCATTCTGCAACTTTGCAATTTCTCCCATTAGTGGCCTACATCTTCTAGGTGACATGATTGCTTAAGACAACGCTCAAGAGGATATGATACCACTTGATAGCCTAGTTGGACCAATGCCCAAATATGACCTTGCGTTCCCAACTTTCCTCTATAGGATCTCGAGTAGATTACCTAAGACTCGAGGGATTAACTTCTTGAGAACATAAAACCAAATGGTTGGATCATGGGCTAGCGCATAAAGTGTTTATAACACTTACATGTTGAATCCTCCAAGAAATCGATCCCTTACTTCATATAACCTAGAGTTGTGACCAAGTACTAACCCCAAACTGTGTTAACTATAACTTTTCCCCTTTTCACATCGATGACCTTGTTTTAATCAAGGGATGAACCGATGGTCCTTGTGATGTCACATATCCAACAAGAACGACTGTTAATGATCCCAACAAATGCAAAATCATCTAGGACTGACACATGGCCGAACCACCAACGGCATGAATCTTTTCATTGTTTTCCTCGACGTTAACTTTTAGGCTTCTTTGGAATGCGATAGAAACCACCGCTGTCGATTTCTCCTCCTCCTCCAGATTCAACGATCTAAACTTGATCTCCCCACTCAATCAATGAAGAATGAGGATCATTAATCTGAATATGATCAATGATTGATGATTTATTTCGATCTCTTGCTACTCTTCTATAGAACAAGATCCAATGATTCCAATGCTTCCACTTCAAATACGACAATCAAGACTTAAACTCTTGTACCATACAAAATTTCATTGTAATTCTACTTGGAGATTTAAGATCCAACTAACTAGGTCTTTGTTCATTGTGGGGGAGGGATAGTTACATTCATTTACAATATTTCTTCAGATATCTCGCAACATACATTAAAGGCAACAACAATATTCAAATCATATATTTTATTGCTTGGGAACTGAGTCTGAGAATGTAAATTATCTCAGAATCTTCAATCCACATCAAACATTTCATTCCCCGACCTCTCTCTCTCCTTCTACACTTACAGATTACAATTTCATAGAATTTAGTATCCTCAGGTAGATCTAACTGTCTAATCTCGAATTATTACAACAAATCCCCAAAATCATTCAATCTGTTCTAAAAATCATGAACATAATCACACCTATCACAACCAAATTTGACCTAGATGCCTTCTAGAGACTCCTCGAACTAATTATTACAATTAAAATGAAAATTAAGGGAACCAACCCCCTTTAGTAAATGGTTTGACCCTCTCAGGGTTAGAATCAAGAATTTCACTTGATGCTCCTGCATCACCTACACATTGATACATAATATCTTAGCTAAGTCTTGGAACACTTTTCTGACTTCACTAGTACTTATCCCGAATTCAATAATGTTGGTCCTATTGCTTTTGTAGATTTCACTTCTTCTTCTAGGCTTTTGATTTTATCTTTGTAGTCTTYGAGTTCTTGGACCATGTTCTTGAGATTTTGTTCAAAGACTTGCATGAAATCWACAACTGCTGAAGCAAYAGACAGGGAATTCTCTCTGGTGTATTCAACTATAGTTGTCTTTGCAATGACTGAAAGTGGGGAAATTCCAGAAACGAGAGTCTTTTCATGCTCTGCTCAATGATTTTTCTCGAGTCTTTGCCAAATACGAATGAGTTTAKACTTGCCACTTTCTTGGCTTTGGAGGGTGTGAATCCTCTTAGTCCCAATTCCTCTAGAGGGAAGTGGCCTCTAGTTAGGGGTATCTTGGAAGATGCTTATGAATTATCAGTTTCCATTAKGTCGATGTTTTGTGCCTATTCATGGGAATTTTTATCMTGTCCCTCTTTTCTTTTCCTTTCTTCCTCTTTTGTTGTTACTAATGTTATTGCTTGTTCTCTAAGGGATTTGATCTCCCTTTTCTTCCTTTCCTCTTCATATTTTCTTCTTTTTTCTTCCTCCATTGTTGCGATTTCTACTTCATCTTCTCTTTTCTTCCTTTCCTCTTCCTCTGCCTTTGCTCTAGCTTCTTCTTCTTGTTTCTAATTTCTTTCCTCTTCATCTCTTGTTGCTTCTTGTTTATGAAATTTACCTTTATGTCAGAAGCTTCCCCTCATCCTAAGCATTACCTCATAACAATTTAGGACTCTCTTGTGAATTTATTCATCCTTCTACGTCTTATATTCATAAGCCCATCTATGCTTGCAGACGTGACAATGTTTGTTGATGAATTTCAGGGGATCATATCTTCATAATATTTCCTCCCCAAAATGGAATGTGACTAGGGTGTCAGTTTATGCTTGCACTTCCTTAACATCTCTGAAATGGTATGAGCCTAGCCATAAAGGCATAGGCAACTAGGTTAATTTCTTATCTCTGGAGAGAGTTGCACCTACTATGTTCACCAGTTTGGTATGCTACTTCCTACAAAATGATTATATCAAAGATAAATTTAGGAAGAAGATGAGGAGATTTGGTTGCATTTTATATTCTAATATATGTCCCATTTTCCATCACAAACCAATCTCCTATTTTCCCCACTGCAACTATTTCTTTCTCCGACATGCAAGATGCAATATCACAGAACAGTAACTGTAACACCCCATTTTCTCACATGATTGTAATTATGTTAAGATTTCATGTATTATGATTAATGAAGCATGTAATTTTGTTTATGTTAATAAAAAACACCAGATAGTTGTCTGGGAAGGAAGCCTTGAGTACTAGCCATGATACAACGAGTGGGACTGGTCAGGTGGAATTGAAGTTTTAATGAGGAAAATAGGAAGCTTTCCTAACAATCCAACCTACTCCTACATGAATTGAATACACTACGTGCCCAATGTACCTAGATTGCATAGACCCACATAACTTGTTAATGGTGATCGGGTTCGGTAGTTGAGCAGTTGTAATTGTTGTCTGATTTGGTACCTGGAAGAGTGAAGGGTCGACGACGGATCTAGTGAGAAGGGAACATAAGATTTTCCCCTTCTATTCAAGATCCTGACACCAAAGGCTTACTTCTGACAGAAGTGATAGAGATCTAGAGGGTAAAGAGAAAATTCCAATGTTGAAGAAGGAATGAGGAAGAAGAGAGAAAATGTGGAAAAAAAACACATAGATGAAGAGCTCGTAGATGCACAGAAAAGAACACTTGAAGACCATAAAGGAAAAGACATAGAGTGCGTATATGCACAAATATTTAACCCATATAAAGGAATTGAGAGTAATCACGCATAAAGACGAGTCACAGACTCATAAATAGATGGTGATGCAATGAGAACAAGAGCTCACTCACATGACTTTGAGCAACAAAGAAGATCTAGGAAGTTTTTTTTGAAGAAAATAGAAATCTTTCCCAAGAATAGAATGGTCACCCTGGAACAGAGAAGACCCATATCCAGACAGGAGCAACATAGGACCACAACTTGGTTCTTACTAGAAATAAACTGGAACTGGTAATGGGAGGTCATTAAGGGAATGTATAACAGAGAAGGGACTCCCTTGTGTAGAGGAAATCCAGTTGGCAAGGTGCTTGGAAAACTTGTGGAGGTGCTTAGCTCAGTGGGAAGAGGGAAACTTATGTTGGTGCTAGTGGAGTGAAGAAGAGTAACCTTCATGAACCATTCCTTGACTAGGCATTCAACTCTGAAAGTCCCCTGGTGGTATCATGGCCTGGCATGGGGGTGACATGCTATATAAAGGCACAATACAACATAGCCTATGATTGGGTGGAAAGGCATTTCCTCTCAGTTAGTTGGATGGATTGGAAGACATTAATAAACAAACAAGTGTTTTTACCCAAGGTGTCTATTAAATGTTTGATAATGGTTATAAATTGCATTGTATTTATTTAATGGGTTAAATGTGATAATGAATGACAACTCTGAGTTGAATAGAGTGTTGTAATGATCTCTTAAAGGAATTATTGTGTTAACTATGATAATTATATGAATAAGGCCAGTGTAGGCCGTTAACCATGTATTTTCCTTACTTTTGAAATAGAAATTTTACATGATATTAAATATTCATTGGGGGATTCAAGGGAAGTGTATTTATTTCCTATTGGGAAGTGGTCTAATATCTTGAAGGAGCTGAGTTAAACCCTAGAAAAATGATTCTAGGAAGACTAGAAGGCTGTTAAGTCTAGAAACCACCCTTACTCCTGGTTGAAAAGACTTATTTAAACCCAGAGAAATGATAGTCGTTGATTTGGTGGGAGGAGAAAAACTTGATTGCTCATCAGAGATCTAGGCTTCAAGAGAAATCCTATTGAAAGGTTAATCCTTCGGAAAAACCTAAAACGTGGGAACTTGGTGAGCTTCCGACAGGAGAATTCCCAAGAAAATATGAGTCGTTGATCTATTTAAGGTTAAGACGATGAGATCTGGGTTGTAGAAGCCCTTGACGTTACACTGATAAGTCTATCAGGAAGTAGGATATCGGGAAGGCCTAAAAAAAGGCCCATGAGAGGTATATGATGGGGAAAACACGATACCAAGGGCCCGAGAATAATGAAGACCATACATCTATCAATGTGGATGTCGATGGTTTTAGAGCCATTGGATTTGGAATGATCCATCCCGAGGAAAGATCTTAGTTGAAGAATGGTGTCGGCTAAACACAATGTAGTTGTGAGGTTCAAGTGATTCCTGACCATTGGATGAGAAAACTCAAGGACTGTAGAATCTATCAAAGAAGACTGATCGGGAAGTCTCGTGATCACTTGGAGAGGGTTCTTTTCGATGGTGGAAGTCTCGAGTAGATGGGAACCATTGATTTGAGGGTATGATAACCCGATACAATCATATTCATTAATTCATGGTGGACCCCACTGAGTTCACGTGTTGAATGGAGGATGAGAAAGGAAAATTAGCCGTTGTGCAGGTTAAGGTGCCGATTTGATCGGGGCCATTGATCCTATATCTCAAAGACTGCATAATATTTTAGAAGTATAGTTGTTGGGAATGTTTCATTAGGAATGGAACGTGGGGTTATGTAACCTACTCTCCCGATGGGTTAAGAACCCAATTTATCGATGATCGTCGATACGGTCAAGTTGGGTGAATCATAGTCGTTCGATAGGGAATGTTGTTCCTAGTTCGTGTCACAACATTCTGTCACATAATTGTTGGGAAATTGGGTGACAAGTCTGAGGATTTTTCATGACTACCTGTACTGCAAAAGAGAGAAGACAAAGTCCTCGTGTGTGCCATGATGGACAAAGGTTGTTGAGGGTGCAAACCTGAGACTAAAGGATTAATGGAAGTGGAAATTTGACATCCCATCAACCTAAAAGGGTTTATGGGGGTCGAGTGTTGTAAATAGTGATCTGGATGGATGTCAGTGGCCTCCCACTTATTCCAACTGGCTCATTTTGGCAGTTTTCTAGTTTGACAGTTTTTTCCTAGTTTTCGGGTCCTTGAATTCCGGGGCCATTTTGAGGCCCTAAATAACGTTTTTAGGGCTTGCCACATTTATATTGCTAATAAAGTTAGATTCTGACATAAACATGTGTAGTCCTCGGATAGATCTTTCCAACAGGCTATCGTGTGCCTAAAACGAAGATCGTATGCAAAATTTACGACCCCGTGAAGTTGATGTACTAATTTACCCAAAAGGGGCCCACATGACTTTTGGCGCTTCATCTCCTAGGGTTAGGTTTTTGGATGTCTAGGGATTTTGACATTCCTATTTATTGTAAAAAGGCCTTGAGAGCCTCATTGTAATCATCTTCTTGTGAATGAGTGCAACCGTCACATCTCTTCTCAGAGATAAGCCACAACCATTCTAGAAAGCTTATTTTCTGTTGCATTTTACAGTTTCAACTTATTTTCTTATTGAATAGAAACCAATTTTACTATATATGTATTATTATGTGTTGAGCATATTTTAATAATAATCTATATTCATTTCATTTTTCTTATAAAATCTGGATCAGTAGTATCAGAGCAGTCTGCTCCTTGTCGTTCTTAATGCATGTCCCCAACAAGGTCAGGGTACAAAGAATTGGGTCTCAAGCTTGTTTCTTTTGAGGACAAAATCTCTCGCATGCCCAAACGACCTCTCATGGTGGGAGAAAAGAAAGATGACAGGACATTATATCCTTTCAAAATGTTGCTTGAGGAATCCCTCACACAACAGAGGAACGAGATGATGGATAGTTTTGCACAAATCCTTTGGCGCCTACCAACAGGCGACACATCTTCCTCAAATGGAGGCGTCGCCCACTTCAAGGTACAAATCAACTTCGATGTTCCTATATTTGAAGGTCAGATAGATGCAGATGTTGTAGACAAATGGTTGAATCTGCTAGAAGGGTATTTCTCTGTCCATAACTTCTCAAATAGAGAAAATATTACTTTTGCGCTCCTCAAAGCCGTTCCCCATGTCAAAGATTAGTCAGAAACTTTCTATGAGAAAAGGAAATAGAGGAACCCTCATTATTTATAGTCACGGTCACTTGGGATTCATTTAGGGATGTTATTAAGGAAAAATACTACCTTGTTGGAAGTTATGACGACATGTACACAAAATGGACCACACTGCGACAAGAAAGAGACCAAGTAGTGCCCGAGTTCACAAATATCTTCCATACCTTGTGCACCAAGCTGGGTATCAAAGATTATGAGCGACATCTGGTGCTCAAGTATCGCGATGGTATGCATAGATACATCCAAGCTGAAATGGATTTTCTGGACATCTCATCCTTGGGCGTGGCCTACCAATATGTTGTCAAAATCGAGTAGAAGATCAAACAAAAGACGCGACAATTTGGGCCTGGGAACCCCTCACAACAAAAGCCAAGAAAGGGTGGCCCCAACTCGCAGAAAAAAGGACAGAGAAAAGACAGGCAAGCTCAAGACAACCAGTTCAAGC
This sequence comes from Picea mariana, assembly GCA_032191745.1. NCBI lineage: Eukaryota > Viridiplantae > Streptophyta > Pinopsida > Pinales > Pinaceae > Picea > Picea mariana. The sequence goes on from JASDQU010205488.1 coordinate 21,158, forward strand.
CACAAGCAAAGAAGGCCATCAAAAAGATAAAGAAAGATACCCAGAAGTGGTGTGACCTCCATAAGAGCCCCTAGCATAACACTGATGATTTCCGCTCAAAGAAGTCACTAGTTGCTGAGGTGAAAGCTTCTGAATCATATGCAGGTTCCGACACTGAGTTAGAGCTAGAAAGGGGGAGACATATCATTGATGGAGAACCCAGTGCTATAGTTGCTACCACCAAGCTCGAGCTCGGTGAAATAGATGAGCCAGAGGAAGGCAAGCACCTTTTTCATTCACAGATGTGGGTGAAGGGTACACCGCTACACTTCATCGTTGATAGCAGTATCGAGAAGAATCTCATATCAGTAGAGGTTTTCAAGTGACTCACCATGCCGACAACGTTGCACCTGCAACCCTACACCATTAGATGGCTTCGCCAAGGAAGCGACATTTGCGTCAGCCAAAAATGTCGTTTGTCCTACAACATCAAGCCCTTCAAAGATGAGGTATTGAGTGATGCTTCCCCTCTCGAAGTTTGTAATGTTCTTTTGGTCCAACCATATTTATGGAAACGTCATGTTGTATATGAGTCTAGGACTCGTAGTGTTATTATTATTTTGAACAAGAAATTATACAGGATACCCGAGGTAGTCCCACCTAGTGCTATTTATTTGATCCCTGCCAAGCAATGCAGGAAGGTCATCTCTCAGACAGGGAAGTTTGTCTTCTTCGTGATTCACTCTCAGAATGAGTAGAACATCGCAACCACATCCAAGGTCTCTGTGTCCGACCTCTCCACATATCAGAAGCAAGTGGATAAGGTCATGGAAGAATACTCAGATATCTTCTCCTCGCCTACGGGGGTACCTCTACACAGTTAGGTCAAGAACCCCATCGATCTGAACCCGACGCATCGCTACCCAATGGGCCAGTCTACCACCACTCTCTGTTAGAAAATGAGGAGATCAAGTGACAGATCCAAGAACTTCTACATAAGGGGCACATCCATCCCATCTCATCGCCTTGCGGGAGATGAGTCGTGCTGGTACAAAAGAAAGAAGGAACCTGATGAATCTGCATTGATTATCGAGCCCTAAAGAAAATCACAGTCAGAAACCAGAACCTGATTCCTCGAATCGAAGACCTCCTTGATCAGATCATGAGGGCCAAATACTTCAATAAGATTGATCTGAAGTCTGGCTACCACTAGGTCTCGATAGAACAGATGGATGTATGGAAGACCGCCTTCAAGTCAAATGGAGGTCTTTTTGAATGGTTAGTCATGCCCTTTGGTTTGACAAATGCTTCAACCACTTTCATGAGGATGATGAACGATATCCTGTGACCATTCACCAATACTTTTGTAGTGGTGTATCTGGATGAAATCCTCATTTACAACAAGACTTGGGCAGAACACTTGCAGCATATTCAATAGGTTCTACACACCCTGCGACAACAAAAGCTATACGCCAACTTGGAAAAATTATCCTTTGGCATGGACAAGGTCCATTACCTAGAATACATCATTGATCATCATGGCATACATGTGGATCCAACCAAGATCCAAGTCATCTATGACTAGCTAGTCCCAACCACACTCACTGAGCTTCAAATCTTCTTGGGCGTTGCCGATTTCTTCTGCAGATTCATGTTGGGATTCTCCCATATTGCATGGGCCCTCAACCAAGTAACCAAGGGTGGTGGTAAGGCGAAATTTGTGTGGGACCAGTCCCAACAACAAGCATTCGATGATTTGAAGCAACAATTGTGCTCAACCCCAATACTTTCATTACCGTACCCGCAACAACCCTTTGAGATCGAGACAGATGCTTCAGACTATGCTGTGGGTGTCGTTCTCACTCAGCACGACCACCCCGTGGCCTATCATAGTGAGGCACTATCATATGTTTTCCGTAAGTACCCTACTTATGAAAAAGAAATGTACTCCATTGTGCAAGCCTACTGCCAGTGAATACATTACATTCTTGGTAAGGAGACAGTCATCCACACTGATCATAATCCACCGCAGTTCATGCAGACACAAGGAAAATTGCAGAATGACCGCCATCAGAAGTGGTCCACATACTTGCAACAAGTTCACCTCAACATCAAGTATAAAATAGGAAGCACCAACTATGTCACCAATTTCCTTAGTATACTACCAGTCGCGACACTCACCATGATGCTAGACTCTTGCGGCCACGAGACCTCTAGATGGCCCTAACTCTGTGAGTTAGACTCGAACTTCGCCACTAGCTACCAAATGTTGGGCACAAATGAAGTTACCGCTAATTTCCATCTTTAAGATAGGATGTTGTGTCGTCTGGGCCATATTTGTGTTCCATCAAGTGAGCAAGCGAAGCTGATATGGTGTTACCCATGATTTTGGTCGTCATGATGATGTATTAAGGATGGTGTACTAAGGCTCTTCATTAGAACTTTCTCTTGAGAAAAGTTACCTTCATCTCTTTCCAGAAATCACATTTTTGAGGAAGGTTCACAGGCTGCCAATACATTTGCCTGCGAGAATGCATGATTCTCGCAGGTTGCCTTAAGCTAGGGTGCGAGAAGTTCACACTGTGTCTAACTACTAGGGTGCGAACTCTTTCTAAAGAAGGGAAAAAGATGAATTCTCGAAGCCTCTAGAAGGGAATCTTCTAGAAGGATGAGATGGCATTCGAATGGTTATCTAAGTACTGGATTTCCTGATATTTTGGGATCATTCTTATCCAAGTAACCAATTCATTCTCTCCTATATATTGAGTGAATTCTCATGGAAAAGGTTAAGCAAAGAGAAGCAAACAAGGTTGAGTTAGACATTGGAGAATTGGTGAAAGATTGTATGAAGGACATAAGCTACAGCAGCTAGGGAACTCCAGCAAGTTTATCAAAGGTGGTTGATCTTCTTCATGCAAGTGAGCAAGTGTGTGTGTCAGAGCTAAGGGCCATCAAAAGGAAGTTTGCAACATCAAGGCTCAGGTTGTAATCTTTGCTTTCTATCAATATGATACAGTGATGTGTCCCTTTCCCATAAAGTTAGTTTCACTTTATTGTATAACTTCTTGATCATATACATAGATTAACTGTTGAATAGATCGTGCTTTCTTCACTTCGGTTGGTTTGTATTGTTTTGATCTTGACTGTACGAGAGCACTGGAGTGAAGTAGGAGAAACAAAGACCAAAGGAAGAGATTATAAGGTATGTTCTTTAGTCGTACCTCTTAGTATATTCAATAGTTTAAATCTAGGGAAAGAGTATCATTCTGTCTTGCTTTGTTCTAGATCCAGGTGGATCTAGGGAGATCGGCTTGTGTTCGCACTTACGGATTTATCCAATAACAAAATTGGCGACTCCACTGGGGATAATCCCATTTTCTTGGTGGATTTTTGTGTTTTTCTGTGGCCATTTGCTCTGGTTTCATATTTGTCCTGTCCTATCAGTCTCTGAGTCTTTAGGATATCCTGATAGACCTTCTGAGTCCAGAAGCCTTGTTGAATTTTACTTCATTTTTTAAATTTTTGGATATGTTCAGGAATTCTCGCAACCTCATTGCAGCCCGCGAGAATTGGTCAGTTTCGCACCCTGCTCATAGGGTTCAGTGCGAGGTTCTCGCACCTTGCTAAAAGGTCACCTGCGAGAATCATAGATTCTCGCACTGTGTAATATTGCTTACCTACGAACATTCTTTTTCAAAATTTTGAAGTTGAGTTTTGGTTTTTCTAACTGCCCAGATCAGTTGAATTACCTCTTATTGGTTTCTTGGACCATTGATTGATGTTTTTCTTGCTTTAGTTTGCATGCGTGAGCAGTCTTAGGTTTTCAAGGATTTTCTTGTTATTTGTGGCTTGACTTTCGTTTCTTGACTCTTCTTGGCAAAACCATTCTCTCTGACTTCAGATTCTGAGTGTGCTTGATTGGTTGAGAACCAATGATTGGTTGAAAGTTGAGTACTTGGTTTTTTCTCATTGGCTTATTGGTTTGAAAGAACATTTTCGTTTGCATTGAGAAGACTATTTGGTTTGCTTTTTATTTTTGCTTTCATTGAAAGAGTTGATTGGGTTGTTATTGCTTGATTTTTTATGATTTGATTTTCTGCTCTCTCATTGGTATAGTGAGGGTTCTTTTTGAAAAGTGAACACAAAGTTTTTCTTTCATCAAATTGTTTTTGTCATTTACAAAACATTGAAAATCAAAATTTTAGAGACTGTTGAAGCATTTGAAAAAGACACAATAGAGAATTTTCATTTGATAAACGATTGTTTGCATTGACATTTGAACGGAAATTTTGCATATAATTCGAGGTTGATTTGGAAAACTTTCTCTCTCTCCCATATATAGGATTCATTGAACGAAAAGTGATACATTTCATTCTCATCCTTGCATTATTGGGTCAGATTCATACAACATAAGTTTCACTTCCATTACCTTTGAGAAAACAATAGCTCTTAAAAACAATGCGTAATCTTAAAATTTATCTAGTAACTCTTTTCTAGGGCTCTTTTACACCAACATTTAGCTAGGCTAGTGCTTTGGAGTAGGCAGAGAGATACACTCTCCAAAAGCTCAAAACACACAATAGCATCTTGAGTTAGGGAGTGTTGAATTCCATTTGCAACATATTGTCCTGGAAAGCCCTTCTCAGACAAGGGTCAAGCACTAGGTCGCATTGGTGTTGGCAGAGTTACTCACCCTGCTTTGTTGACATCAGTGTAGAGATTACACGTATTACGGGGGTCACTCGGAGGTATACCCACAATGATGTGTGGAAGCCTTTTGAGTTGATTTCGGGCTAGATACCCTGCCCTTGCATGTGGATCGGACTGTCGACTGTTCCCCCAGGCTTTACTGTTGTTGGTGGTGACCTTAGTGGCCTATCTCTCTAGGTTCTTACCCAAGGTGACTGTGGAGGGGAAAGTCTTCACGGTACCTGGAATTGACATTGATCAAACTCACTCGGGCTTCTTGGAGGGTATACCCACGATTATGTGTGGGAGCTTGCACCAGGGTGTAAGTCCGTTAAGCAGGTCGTCAACGTAACTTTTCCACCCTAGCCTCGCCCCTTCTCGTCTCATTGTTGCGACGTTAGATTTCATCACCAACTAGTGGCTTCGAAATTAGAAGGTCTTGTTTTCTTGGTGATTGCTTCCTAGATTTTGTTTACTAGTGCGTGCTGTTTGTTTCTCGAAGTTGAACATAAGAATTTCTTCGCGGAGCTTGTCACTTGTTTACAATTGCTCCCCCACGATGTTCACGTAGAATGCAAGGTTTATCTCCAGAGTATCTGGACGGTTCTCAACCCTTGCCTACCAGTACACCTGAGGGCTCTCCTCATCAGAGTGAAGTCCCAGTTGTTACTCCAACACACGTGAAAACAAGTGAAGTCCCAGTTTTCGTCACACCACAAGTGGAGTCAACTGAATCTCTAGAACCTTTTCGAATTACCAATACTAGAGAGGACTATCGCATTCGCCGTGGTGAACAACCTTTTGTGCGATTAAATTCTTCCGAAGAAGCAGTTGTTACATCTTCTGAATCAGCCGTTGGGCCTTTTCCTGGGGAAGAAGGACAAGCTCCTTTTTGGTCAGGTGATTTTCGACGGGTCCTTTTTGGTACCGAGTCACCTACAGTCTACGAAATCAACCCTCTGGTGTTTTCTAAGACAGAGACTACACGAGTGACTACCACTTATCACTTTGTTCTCCCTAACGAGATGGCCCATCTCGCGAATACTAGGAGTGTCCCAACCGGGATTACTGCAGCTAGTCTTGCTCCTATCAATACCCAGCGAATGCCTGATGTCATTCCGACACTACCACCAGGATACCATGCGTTGAATGCTTCTGTTCCAACACCTCTGCAAACCCCATCTGGTACTCCTGGGGGTCCTTCTGGGCCTCATATTCCCGGTTTTATTTCGACTCTCCCTCAATTTCCTCCTGGCAATCCTAATCCTAGTGGTACTATACCGTCCATTACACCAAACTTACAGATTCCCATTGGTGGACAGGGTGGTACAATTCAATTTCCTCTTACCGGACATAATCCAATTACTATGCAATTTCCGGTTGGAACACAATCTATGATAGGGGGACCAACCCCACCTTTTGGACAAAATATACCTGCTGCCTTGACCCAGTACTGGAATCAGATGCTACAAAATCTTCCTCAAACGACTGGGGGGCAACAAACTGTCCCTACTATAGGCCAACCATATCCAGGTATACCCAATCCTATTTGGGGTCAGGGTCACAATGCTCAAACTCAGGTCCCTACTCAAACTCAAGGTTACAATCCTTGGAACTACTATCCTCTCCAACCACCACCGAATCAGCCGGGATCTTCCCACTATGGGCAGACTGCATACGGTCCTACTGGTTTGATGACAGGGCTTCCACCCCAAAGTCACCAGTATCCGCAGGTGAATAGACAGTTACCTTTTCTTGCTACTTTGGATTTGCCAGATTTGTCTAGGATTCTAAATGATCCTATTCGTCACTCTCCCCAATGGACCGTTATTCTAGCCAAGCTTCCATCGGACATTCCTAAATTCGATGGCAAGGTGGGAGAGGACCCAAACAATCATGTTATGAATTTTCATCTATGGTGTTCATCCAACTCATTGATGGATGACTCTATTCGTTTACGTCTTTTTCAACGAACCCTTACCATTTCTGTTGCGAAGTGGTATATTGAATTGCCACGAGGTTTCTTCTCTGATTTTAACACCCTAGCTATGGATTTTCTTACACATTACCAATTACCGATCCATTATGATACCAGAACTGAGATTTTGACTTCCTTCAAACAGACGAAAGGCACTCATATATCTGATCATATTCATGAGTGGCGAAGGAGACGACGTCTCATCAAACTTGAACTCCTTGATCAGTTACTGGCCGAATGGTTTACAAAGTCATTTGTGAATGAAATCGGTAAAGACATTTCCATGGGTGGTGTTGTTACGGAGGAGCAGGTTATCAGTCGTGCTCAATATCTTGATCTTATTTATTCAAAAATGTGAACACTTTACGATTTATTACCTGAGTTACCTCGTCCTGGTACTTCCAGCACTTCAACTACTCCAGCTGCCTCGCATGCAGCTGATGGTGTGATTGGTACTGCCCATGCCCACTCACATTCTGTTTCAAGTACAACCCCTAAATCTACTTCTTCTAATGTTCAAAATGCTCCATCTCCTGCCACTCCCGCCAGTAAAACTTCTGAGGTAAACGTCATTCAATCTACCCCGATCGGTAAAAATAAATCTAAAAAGGGGAGAGGCAAGAATAAGGAGCACAAAAATAATAATCAAACATAGTAGCCTAAAAATACCCCTGTTGAAGATCGGGATAAGCGCAAACCCCGCTACCCTTGCCTTATCTGTGGTGATGATCACTACACAAAGGATTGTCCAAGACGTGCCGAGGTTACCAAGTTCCTTCAAGGGACCTCAAAGCCATCCACACCGACAGTCTTGTCCCAACATTTCCTGTCTCAACAACAGGCTCAGTTGGTCATCCATGACCAACCATCTACTTCTACGACATCATATGTTTTGATGTGTACCGATGATTCTAAGCCAAATAACGTTGCACTCACGACTAGAGCCAAAGATTATACTTCTTCTAAGGAGAAGGT
>JASDQU010205489.1:0-18063 GCA_032191745.1 Picea mariana
GAATGTCACAATACATGACTCTCCCTCAATGTTGAGGTTGGAGCTAAATTCTTGCCGAGATCTACATTTTTCTACAACAGAGCTTCATCTACTTGAAGGTCTTTCGAACAGGAACTCCCTGAGAAAAATTACCCTCGATGGGTGGAGTACTCGCTTGCCTTCTCTCACAGTTCTTAGCTGTTTCTCGAATCTCGAAGAACTCGCCATTCAAAGTAAATCTTTTGAGGTTCGTAAATCCCTGGCTTTTATCTTTTAAGTTAAATGTTTTGAGAATCTTGGTTTTTATATGGAGAAGATTTATGTGGCAAAATTTTCTTGGCAGAACAGGCAGCAAGTCCAGGGGCAGGAAGATTAACCCTTCCACTGATGACAAACCTCAAGAAGGTGCGTGTAAGGATTTCAGGGTTGGAAGAGGAGGAAATTGCTCTGCTCGATTGCCTTCTTAGAAATGCTCCTTCTCTGCAAACAATGACGCTCACTCTACCAATATGCTTTGAAAATTTCCGTGATCAGAGCATTCTAAAGCAACTTTTAGGTTTGAACAGATTTTCTGGACAAGCTACTGTACTTATAACAGCAAATCACGGGAATAAGTGCAAAAGATGCCTGGCTTCTTCAGATGACAAATGACGCATACAGAATAGCTTGTTTTTCATTAGTATTTTTGATACAATAGAAAGCTTTCTTATGATCATTAAGCTTAGATTTGGTTTGTATAGTTTTAGGGTTTTCCGTGGTTTTAACTGTTATTCTGGTTCTTTAGAGTCACTGCAAAATCCAAGTGCAACATTAAGTTAGTCTTTTATTATGTTCAATAAGATCACAAATTTAACAGCTAGTTTCTTTCCGTTAATATTATTTATCTAATTATTGCACTGATCGTTTATATGGAAGAGCTAGAGGTGGAGTTATTTATACCATTTTCCATTCAGAATTTGTGAAATAAAAGAATGTTTTGTCCCAATCTTTATCTTCTATGAACAGATGGTAATTGTTCTCTACCATATGGTTCCTTGGCACCTTAAAACGGAATCATTGTAATCATTGTTCAACTAAAATCTTCAAAGCTTTGAACATATCAGTGAAACAACTAGGTTAAGACTTAAATGTATTTTAGTCATATCAGTGAAACAACTAGGTTAAGAACTAAATATAGTTTTAGTCATATTTTAGTTATTCCGTTGTTTTCTGTCATGTAAGTTACAATTCTGTTATTTTTAATTTGAAAATTACAACTTCTGTCCTGCATAAGCTGTTATAATTGGTGCACAAAATTTGGGACAGATGCTCAATGTTTGTGTTGACCCTTGAAGAATGTACAATGACAATGTTAATGGGAGGAGCAAAAATATTTGTCCTCCAACTACAGGTGCAATTTTCTTTATAAACATTTATTTTTTTCAACTTTGTAATGGCTTGCACATCCAATCTTATCATTATGCAACATAAAAGAAAAACATTAAGCACCAAATTTATTATTATGCAACATAAAAGAAAAACATCAAAGCACCAATGACCTTTATTTTCCAAAGTTTTAAACTATTTTCAAATTATATAATGTGTAATTTTCATAAGTTATCCAAAGTCATTAATATTTTTATAGGTTATTCTTATACATTATTTTCTTAATTTGTCCATATTGACATTGTTTTGAAGTAAACTTATAAATAAAGTGATTTTGTTTTTATTTTCTAGAGAGATGCATGCATACATCTCCAACAGGTTTTCGAGACTCAACAACAAGCTTTATACCAAATATTATTTTAACCATTAACTTTATTTTAAATAATTTCTAACATTTCCAAACTTTAGAAAAAAAAAAATATATCGTATTATTATGTCTTCATTTTTATCCACCTAATTTTATGAACTTTTCACATATATTCTATACTATCAAAGTAATTGTCCATAGTAGTGATATAGAGAGATCTAGACACTAGTTCTAGTTAACTAGCCATGCGGTCATCACTTAAGTGACTAATCACTAGTGGAGTGAGGAAAGAATCATGCATGCACATGTGTGGTGCCTTCTTGGTGATGATTCCAAGTTAAACTCACACTCATGGTGATGATATCTAGGTATCCATGAAACTTTGTGATAATACCAAGGTTTCCATGCAAGATTCCATTCCACTAGTCTAATTAAAGCGTAACTAACTCAAGACTGAAGAGGATGTTGAGCACTCATCTAGGGGAGAATATCTTTAACCAAGGACACCCTCAACATAGACTAGTCAACCTAGGGAAAGAAATACTAAGTGAGTGTGTAATATCTTCAACAAATTCTTCATTATTCTTTTATAGAAGAAACATCCAAAGCTTTGGATACATTTAGGTTTTTCAAAAACAATTTTCATATAACAACATATTGAATATTGAATAGAGTTTAATTGAAACCCTTCTATGAAGTTTCTTAATCTTTATTCAACTATCTTAAATATATTTCTCACCAATGCTCAACATAAGTTATTAGAGGGTTGTATATATATTAACCTACTTTTGTTGTATGTTGTTATAACTTATTCCATATAATGAAATCATTATTTTAAAGCAAGGAATTTTGTAACTATTTCTCAATTATTTTGAGCACTAAAATTAACCTCCTACGGTTTGAGGAGCAATTTGGGCATTATTGAAATAAATAATTATTTCAGAATTTAAAAAATTAAGCCTTCTATTTTTTGACAAGATATTAAGGTATATCCTTGTGCATGGAGCTAGCTCCTCTCTAAAATGGAAGAATTAACAAGATTTTAGTTAACATAAAAGACTCTTGAAGTTCCCTTTGGCTTAGGTGGTGTGGGTTGGGTATCTATTCTATGAAATTCACCCAACTTGCACCTTGCTCCAATTGTTTACACAAGTTAATGGACCTATGTGAAGAAAAAAATTTGTTGAAGGAATCTCTATCTTGATGGGAAATACCGCCACTTGTTCTTAATCATATAACCAAAACCTTCTCCAGTGTAATATCTTCAACAAATTCTTCTTTATTCTTTTATAGAAGAAACATCCAAAGCTTTGGATCCATTAAGGTTTTTCAAAAACAATTTTCATATAACAACATCTTGAATAGAATTTAATTGAAACCATTCTATGAAGTTGCTTAATCTTTAATCAACTATCTTAGATATATTTCACACCAATGCTCAACATAAGTTATTAGAGGGATGTTTATACATTAACCTACTTTTGTTGTATGTCGTTATAATTCATTCCATATACTGAAATCCTTATTTTAAAGAAACAAATTTTGTAACTATTTCTCAATTATTTCGAGCACTAAAATTAACCTCCTATAGTTTGAGGACCAATTTGGGCATTATTGAAAGAAATAATTACTTCAGAATTTAAAAAATTAAGCCTTCTATTTTTTGACAAGATATTTAGGTATATGCTTGTGCATGGAGTGAGCTCCTCTCTAAAATGAATAATTAACAAGATTTTAGTTAACATAAAACACTCTTGAATTTTTTTTTGGCTTAGGCGTTAGAATATGAAGGATCGTCTTCGTTTTACCATTGGCAATACCGTTGTGACCCAACCGTAGGCCGAAGCCACCCTCCGAGCACCTTGACCTTGACAAAGAGAAGAATTCTACTAGCAATCGATAGTCAAGAAAGACTAATACACCAAGCAAGAAAGTAACCAAGGTTGATCAGAAATTCCAACATAGAAACTGGTGCAACACCTTCCCGAGAACTTGCGCACAAAACTGCCAGACTACAGTGCGCACAAGTGACTTCTGCAATTCTGAGAATGTGTATAATGAAAGATTGGTGCCCTATATTTATAGTAATTCTCACAGGCTTGCCTGGGCTGACTTCTCCTACTAGGTACTAATTAATTCATATTAATTATATTTTTGCAGCAAACATCTTGTCTTGGGTTTCCTTCATTTCTATGCTTCCATCCAAAACATTCTAATCTTGTCAAAGTTCACAATAGAGTTTCATACCTCCCGAAGCTACCATAATAAGAACACTCCCTCCTAGCTAGGGAGGTATGGTCTTGAGCAAAAAACAAACCATTCAACTGGTAGTATCACCACCATCGTCATTATTATCCAACTCGATAATCTTCATGACAACTAGTACAATATCAATTGATAGAACACAACTGTGTCTATCCACGACAGTACACAACTACTCAAACTGTGACACATAATCACAAACCGTGGAACATATCCACCACAATTGCATATCTCTATTGTCTGGAGATAGACAGTCTCCATAACAATCATTTGTTATGAACCTACATAGAAAATATTGTCAAAGATAAACTGAATCATCTGGGCCAATATTTCAATCACATCTGTGAGCTCTGAAAGAACATCTGCCCTCAGTGTAGAACATCAACGATGAGCCTCCTCACCCTAGGCCATTCCTCCGAAACTAAACAAAGTGTAACGAGGAGAAAATGAATCTTCCCTAAGGAATGTCTGTCCTTGATTGTTGAGCCTGGACCATTCCCCACCCTGGGCCATTCCTCCAACACTAAACAAAGTGTAACCTAGAGAGAATGAATACACCCTAAGGAATGATTGTCCGGACCATTTCCTCTATTAACCACGAGAGGAAAAGACTCTAATGTATCAACCTCCAAAACGGACCATTCCTCATGCTAACACACTCAGAAATTGTTGTCTGGTGAGGCACGCCAGTCTTCTTGAGTAACCCTCAAGAAGAGAGACTGCCCTAGACAACTCCCCATGTTAACCACAAATGGGAAGTCGTTGTCTATGATACATCAACAATCTAGACCATTTCCCATGTTAACCACAATGGGAAATCGTTGTCCATCAGAAATATCAATCCACTTTCCGAACAGAAAAGAATCTTCCCAACTGGGCTATTTTTCAATCTCGAAAGTAAATGTCTTCAATAATATTTTCAGTGCTCCCTTCCAACCTAGAGAGTCATTTCTTCCCTTTCAGCTAAGGGAGTTATTTCCACGATCCCCATCTTCTCTCAAAAGTATGCAAACTTTATTCTAGATAGAGGTTTTGTCAGAATGTCTATTGTATGCTCATCTCTGGGGATATACTCGAGATTTACCTCTCCTTATTGGACTTTATCTCGAATAAATTAGTATTTGATTTCAATGTGTTTTGACCTTTCATGAAACATAGGATGTTCTGGTAATCTTATACAACTCTAATTATCACAATGTATTATGGTCAATTATGAAATTTGATCAAATAAATCGGAGATTAACTTCATTAGCCATATTGCTTCTGTGCATGCTTCACATGTTGCGATATACTCTGTTGTGTTGATTTCAATAGACTTTTGTTTCCTACTGCTCCAAGATATCGTAGAGGAGCCCAAGTTGAAACATGTACCTGAAGTGTCTTTTTTTCTTTTGCACTTCCTGCCCAATTTGAGTCCGTGAATCCATGAAGTTGGATATCACTAAATGAAGTATATCTCAAGCCATAGTTTATTGTCCCACAAATATATATTAATACATGCTTTGCAACTATCCAGTGGTCATGTCTTGGTTCCACCTGGAACTGGCTTAGTGTATTCACGGAAAATAAAATGTATGGTCGAGTATTTACCAAATACATCAATGACCGAATTAGTTGTCGATATAGAGATGGATCTACTGGATCAGAATTTGGATATTTTACTTTTCTTATATCCTCATTCATAGGAGTGTCCATGGACTTACAGTCCATCATTCCAAACTTCTGAAGGATATTTATTTCTTAGTTTTCTTTCCCAAGGAATACTTCACCATGCTTCTGCCATACTTCTAGTCCCAAGTAATAATGCATGAGACCTAGATCTTTCATATATAATTTAGAAGTTAGTTCCTTCTTGCACTAAATGATGAGAGACTCTTCACCTGCTATGAATAGATCACCAACATATAGTAGTATAATTACAGGTGCATTGTCCACAACTTTATAATAAAGCTTTGGATCTGCATGACTCTTGGAGAAACCAAGTCTCATTAGATAGTTGTCCATTATGGCATACAAAGCCCTTGGAGCCTGCTTGAGTCCATATACAGATTTCTTTAATCTGCAAATGTGAGTGTCTCTGGAATGTACCTCAAACCCTTGAGCTTGTTCAATATATACTTCTTCTTCAATTTCTCCATTGAGGAAAGATGTCTTTACATCCATCTGATGTAAGTTCCATCCCATGGAAGCGAGAAGAGATATGATAGCTCTGATGGAAGTATATCTAGCCACCGGAGAAAAAGTTTCATCATAATCTCATCCGTCCTTCTGGAAGAACCCTCTGGCTATGAGTCTTGCCTTTCATCTTCTTTATGTTTGATCTTGTATACCCATTTTGAAGTTACCATCGATTTTTCTTTAGGTCTAGGTACGATTTCCCATACCTCATTTTTCATAATGGATCGTTCTTCTTCCGTCATAGCTTCTTTCCATTGTCCCTTTTGAAATGATTCTTCAAATGTGGTAGGTTCTTCATCTAGAATATTCGTCATGTATGCTGCATAACTTGAGAATCACATACCTACAAAGCTTCCTTAACTTTAACAACAAAAGACCTGTGTTTTCATCAAACTTTACTTTAGTCTCACATGACTAGTTTTGGATTAGTCAACAACCCTAACTTGAAATAATAATAACTATGTACCTGTAAAGAATAAAGATCTGAAAATAGTACACAATATTCTTAATTGTCTTTTATGCAATTCATCCATGTTTCACTTCTTCGAACCTCTCATAAAAGGAGTTATAGAAAAAATGGCATACCTTGCTGAATTATGGCTTATTCTAGAGAGAAAACTTTTAGAGCGTGCCCAGCACGGGACATTTGTTGTATGGATCTGAAAATTGTACAAATAATACTAAAGTATGTAATTTAACCAATACATTTGGTCTTAATGAATTTGGATCTGTTATGAAGAAGTTATGACATTTTTCCCAAAAACACGTATTTTAGACTAGTTTTAGGACTTGCCACAAACCCTATTTTCCATGGAGTGTAACTCAAAAAATACAATGACCCACAAGATGGAATTTTTATCACAACTAAGTCTTAGATATGTTTCCTCAAGGACCTCCCAATTTCATGGTCTGAATCATTCTAGAAAAAAAATTATTGCAAAAATAGTGAGATGACCTGTAAATAACATATCTTATAAAGCATCATCAAAATTTTTTATCCTCCCTTGAATTTCGACTTTCTTTACTTTACCTTCCGTCTAAAATTCGGCTTAGATATCCTTTGGTTACCTCAATCATTTGTAGATATTCAATATGCTCAAGTGTGATTAAAAATGAGAGAGTCTTTCCTCTTGTTTATACTTTCATGTAGCTTCCTCAAGAAGTTACCTTCTAACCATCTTAACCCACTTTCCTTATTTTAGGGCTAACCCACTTCTAACCACTTGTCCAATTATTAATTTCTCCATTACCTTTATTATTTAAATAATTTATTTTGTATCCACTTTGACTTATAATACACTCATCACTTCACTTTATTATTTAAATTAACTTCTAACCATCTTAACCCCCTTTCCTTATTTTAGGGCTAACCCACTTCTAACCACTTGTCCACTTAGTAATTTCTCCATTAACTTTATTATTTAAATAGTTTATTTTGTATCCATTTGAATTATAGTACACTCATCACTTCACTTTATTATTTAAATAATTTATTCTTTGCAACCACTTTGACTACTTTGACCTTTTGGGGCTTCTAGATGACTCATGAAGGTTCTCCAAATTCACATGGCCATAACTCTCTAACCGTGAGGATTGATGTGACATTCCACATACCACTAGAAATGGCATGACATGTACTATCCATATAGAATAATATTGCCTAAAAATCTATCAAAACTCATACAATTATCCATCAAACAAACTTGGGTCCATTACCCAAACCTTTGTGCTACAGAAATTCGCTACAAGACTTTCTTCAAGGATTGACATCAATGACAACCAATCCAAATAATCAACAACCACAAGAACATTAATATTGTCCCAAATATGCCAATTGAAACCCCTTTGTGGTGAAGGTGTAGACCTCTTCAGATTTTATTGAGTAGTTTTATAATCATAATTTCCATCAATAAGGGTATATTAACATTAAATAAAGTTCCTTAAAAAATGGGGGAAATAATTTAAAAACAGTATTTTATTGAGTAGTTTTATAATCATAGTTTCCATCAATACAGTATAATAACATTCCATAAAGTTCCTACAAAAATGGGGGAAATAATTTAAAAACAATATTTTATTGAATAATTTTATAATTATAATTTCCATCAAGAAGGGTATAATAATATTCGATAAAGTTCCTATAAATAATTTAAAAACAAAATTGAGTTGATTTGTTTAACTTACTCCATAATCAATGCTCACAACCCTAAAAACTCAGAAACCCTAAAAAACCTAAAACCCTAACCTCAACATTCACATAATTTATATAGTTTCAATACAAAAGAGAAGTATGCTCTAGCTATAATCCAGTGTCACCCTGAAGAGAAGGGAAGTGGACAAAGAGGATTTGTAACCATAAACTCCACTCCTTGTCCAACGTTTTATCTTTTTTGTCTGATAGGGTGTTATAGCTGTACATTGATTTATTGTGTAGGCCATGGGAAGGGACAGACTGAGTGCATTGGATGATAGTTTACTCAGCTTTCATATTCTCTCTAAGCTTCCTTTAATAGACGCAATACGATGTTCTATTCTTTCACGAAGATGGCGATTACTCTGGACTTTGTTACCCCATCTCAAGATTTGGAATGCCGACTTCAATGCCGAGGTAATTGATAATATCTTCTGCTTTGATCATGGCGAACTTGAAAGCTTGGAAATTTCATTCATTTATCCTTTTTCCTGGGAGGAAAGAAACATTGACGACTTGATTTGGAAATCGGTTCGTGCTGCATCTGTAAAGAGAGTCAAACAAATCAATTTAAAAAAGGCCGGCAGTAAACAACATGTTCCAGCTTTTGGGCGTGTGCGTGCTCCAAGTTCTGGGCGTGTGCGCGTTCCAAGTTCTTTGTTTTCCTGCGACTGCCTCACATTTTTGAGGATCGAGAATTTTGAAATTAAAGTACCCTCGTATTTTTCCGGTTTCAGATTCCTTAGGACCTGTATTCTATCATTTTTCCATAACATTGATGATATACTCGAGCAGATTCCAGCAAAATGCCCTCTTCTTGAAAATCTGAGAGTTGTATCGTGTTATGTTGTACGCTTGAACCATGTGAAAATCTCTGCACTCAATCTAAAGTATATTAATTTTTCAGGAAATCACTATATAAGCTCACTGACATTGAATTGCCCAAAGCTAATGAATGTCACAATAAATGACTCTCCCTCAATGTTGAGGTTGGAGCTAAATTCTTTCCGAGATCTACATTTTTCTACAACAGAGCTTCATCTACTTGAAGGTCTTTCGAACAGGAACTCCCTGAGAAAAATTACCCTCGATGGGTGGAGTACTCGCTTGCCTTCTCTCACAGTTCTTGGCTGTTTCTCCAATCTCGAAGAACTCGCCATTGAAAGTAAATCTTTTGAGGTTCGTAAATCCCTGGCTTTTATCTTTTAAGTTAAATGTTTTGAGAATCTTGGTTTTTATATAGAGAAGATTTATGTGGTAAAATTTTCTTGGCAGAACAGGCAGCAAGTCCCGGGGCAGGAAGCTTAACCCTTCCACTGATGACAAACCTCAAGAAGGTGCGTGTAAGGATTTCAGGGTTGGAAGAGGAGGAAATTGCTCTGCTCGATTGCCTTCTTAGAAATGCTCCTTCTCTGAAAACAATGACGCTCACTCTACCAATATGCTTTGAAAATTTCCATGATCAGAGCATTCTAAAGCAAATTTTAGGTTTGAACAGATTTTGTGGACAAGCTACTGTACTTATAACAGCAAATCACGGGAATAAGTGCAAAAGATGCGTGGCTTCTTCAGATGACAAATGACGCATACAGAATAGCTTGTTTTTCGTTAGTATTTCTGATACAATAGAAAGCTTTCTTATGATCATTAAGCTTAGATTTGGTTTGTATAGTTTTAGGGCTTTCAGTGGTTTTGGCTGTTATTCTGGTTCTTCACAGTCACTGCAAAATCCAAGTGCAACATTAAGTTAGTCTTTTATTATGTTCAGTAAGATCACAAATTTAACAGCTAGTTTTTTCCCGTTTATATCATTTATCTAATTATTGCACTGATCGTTTATATGGAAGAGCCAGAGGTGGAGTTATTTATACCATTTTACATTCAGAATTTGTGAAATAAAAGAATGTTTTGTCCCAATCTTTATCTTCTATGAACAGATGGTAATTGTTCTCTACCATATGGTTCCTTGGCACCTTAAAACGGAATCATTGTAATCATTGTTCAACTAAAATTTCAAAGCTTTGAGCTTATCTGTGAAACAACTAGGTTAAGACTTAAAATGTATTTTAGTGATATCAGTGAAACAACTAGGTTAAGAACTAAATACAGTTTTAGTCATATTTTAGTTATTCCGTTGTTTTCTGTCATGTAAGTTACAACTCTGTCACTTTTAATTTGAAAATTATAACTTCTGTCCTGCATAAGCTGTTATAATTGGTGCACAGAATTTGGTACAGATGCTCAATGTTTATGTTGACCCTTGAAGAATGTACAATGACAATGTTAATGGGAGGAGCAAAAATATTTGTCCTCCAGCTACAGGTGCAATTTTTTTTATAAACATTAAATTTTTTTCAACTTTGTAATGGCTTGCACATCCAATCTTATCATTATGCAACATAAAAGAAAAACATTAAACACCAAACTTATCATTATGCAACATAAAAGAAAAACATCAAAGCACCAATGGCCTTTATTTTCCAATGTTTTAAACTATTTTCAAATTATATAATGTGTAATTTTCATAAGTTATCCAGAGTCATATTAATATTTTTATAGGTTATTCTTATACATTATTTTCTTAAGTTGTCCATATTCACATTGTTTTGAAGTAAACTTATAAATAAAGTGCTTTTGTTTTTATTTTCTACAGAGATGCATGCATACATCTCCAACAGGTTTTCGAGACTCAACAACAAGGTTTATACCAAATATTCTTTTAANTTAAATACTTTTTAACAATTCACACTTTAAAAAAAAAAAAATCATCGTATTATTGTGTCTTCATTTTTATCCACCTAATTTTATGAAGTTTTCACATATATTCTATACTATCAAAGTAATTGGCCATAGTAGTGATATAGAGAGATCTAGACACTAGTTTTAGTTAACTAGCCATGCGGTCATCACTTAAGTGACTAATCATTAGTGGAGTGAGGAGAGAATCATGCATGCACATGTGTGGTGAGTTCTTGGTGATGATTCCAAGTTAAGCTCACACTCATCGTGATGATATCTAGGTATCCATGAAACTTTGTGATAATACCAAGGTTTCCATGCAAGATTCCATTCCACTAATCTAATTAAGGTGTAACTAACTCAAGACTGAAGAGGATGTTGAGCACTCATCTAGGGGAGAATATATTTAACCAAGGACACCCCCAACATAGAATAGTCAACCTAGGGAAAGAAATACTATGTGAGTGTGTAATATCTTCAACAAATTCTTCTTTATTCTTTTATAGAAGAAACATCTAAAGCTTTGGATACATTTAGGTTTTTCAAAAACAATTTTCATATAACAACATATTGAATATTGAATAGAGTTTAATTGAAACCCTTCTATGAAGTTGCTTAATCTTGATTCAACTATCTTAGATATATTTCTCACCAATGCTCAACATAAGTTATTAGAGGGTTGTATATATATTAACCTACTTTTTTTGTATGTTGTTATAATTTATTCCATTTAATGAAATCATTATTTTAAAGCAAGGAATTTTGTAACTATTTCTCAATTATTTTGAGCACTAAAATTAACCTCCTACCGTTTGAGGACCAATTTGGGCATTATTGAAAGAAATAATTATTTCAGAATTTAAAAAATTAAGCCTTTTATTTTTTGACAAGATATTTAGGTATATCCTTGTGCATGGAGCTAGCTCCTCTCTAAAATGGAAGAATTAACAAGATTTTAGTTAACATAAAAGACTCTTGAAGTTCCTTTTGGCTTAGGTGGTGTGGGTTGGGTATCTATTCTATGAAATTCACCCGACTTTCACCTTGCTCCAATTGTTTACACAAGTTAATGGACCTATGTGAAGAAAAAAATTTGTTGAAGGAATCTCGATCTTGATGGGAAATACCACCACTTGTTCTTAATCATCTAACAAAAACCTTCTCTAGTGTAATATCTTCAACAAATTCTTCTTTATTCTTTTATAGAAGAAACATCCAGAGCTTTGGATACATTTAGGTTTTTCAAAAACAATTTTCATATAACAACATATTGAATAAAATTTAATTGAAACCCTTCTATGAAGTTGTTTAATATTTATTCAACTATCTTAGATATATTTCACACCAATGCTCAACATAAGTTATTAGAGCGATGTTTATACATTAACCTACTTTTGTTGTATGTCCTTATAATTTATTCCATATAATGAAATCATTATTTTAAAGAAAGGAATTTTGTAACTATTTCTCAATTATTTCGAGCACTAAAATTAACCTCCTACGGTTAGAGGACCAATTTGGGCATTATTGAAAGAAATAATTATTTCAGAATTTAAAAAATTAAGCCTTCTATTTTTTGACAAGATATTTAGGTATATCCTTGTGTATGGAGTGAGCTCCTCTCTAAAATGGAATAATTAACAAGATTTTAGCTAACATAAAACACTCTTGAAGTTCCTTTTGGCTTAGGCGTTAGAATATGAAGGATGTGCTCGTTTTACCATTGGCAATACCGTTGTGACCCAACCATAGGCCGAAGCCACCCTCCGAGCACCTTGACCTTGACAAAGAGAAGAATCCTACTAGCAATCAATAGTCAAGCAAGACTAATGCACCATGCAAGAAAGTAACCCAGGTTGATCAGAAATTCCAACCCAGAAACTAGTGCAACACCTTCCCCAGAACTTGCGCACAAAACTGCTAGACTGCGGTGCACACAAGTGACTTCTGCAATTCTGAGAATGTGTATAATGAAAGACTGGCGCCCTGTATTTATAGTAATTCCCACAGGATTGCTTGGGCAGACTTCTCCTGCTAGGTACTAATTAATTCATATTAATTATTTTTTTGCAACAAACATCTTGTCTTAGGTTTCCTTCATTTCTTTGCTTCCTTCCAAAACATTCTAATCTTGTCAAAGGTCACAATAGAGTTTCATACCTCCCGAAGCTACCATAATATCAACACTCCCCCCTAGCTAGGGAGGTATGGTCTTGAGCACAAAACAGACCATTCAACTGGTAGTATCACCAGCACCGTCATTATTATCCAACTGGATAATCTTCATGACAACTGGTACAATATCAATTCATAGAAGACAACTGTGTCTATCCATGGTAGTACACAACTAATCAAACTATGACACATAATCACAAATAGTGGAACATATCCACCGCAGTAGCATATCTCTATTGTCTGGAGATAAACAGTCTCCATGACAATCATTTGTTATCAACCTACACAGAAAATATTGTTAAAGGTAAACTGAATCATCTGGGCCAATCTTTCACTCACATCTGTGACCTCTAAAAGGATATCTTCCCTTAGTGTAGAACATCAATGATGAACCTTCTCAAACAAGGAAGAATGATTGTGTCTGATTTCTGAGCCCAAACCATTCCTCACCCTAGGCCATTCCTCCGACACTAAACAAAGTGTATCCTTGAGAAAATGAATCTTCCATAAGGAATGCCTGTCCTTGACTGTTAAGCCTGGACCATTCCCCACCCTGGGCAATTCCTCGAGCACTAAACAAAGTGTAACCTAGAGAGAATGAATACACCCTAAGGAATGACTCTCTCGACCATTTCCTCTGTTAACCATAAGAGAAAAAGAATGTCATGTATCAACCTCCAAAATGGACCATTCATCATGCTAACACACTAAGAAATTGTTGTCTAGCGAGGTAGGCCAGTCTTCTTGAGTAACCCTCAAGAAGAGAGATTGCCCTAGACCTCTCCCCATGTTAACCACAAATGGGAAGTCGTTGTCTATGATACATCAACAATATAGTCCATTTCCCATGTTAACCATAATGGAAAATCGTTGTCCATCAGAAATCTCAATCCACTTTCCGAACAGGAAAGAATCTTCCCAACTAGGCTATTTTTCAATCTCGAAAATAAATGTCTTCAATAATATTTTCAGTGCTCCCTCCCAACCTAGGGAGTCATTTCTTCCCTTTCAGCTAAGGGAGTTATTTCCATGATCCCCATATTCTCTCGAACGTATGCAAACTTTAATCTAGATAGTGGTTTTGTCAGGATGTCTATTGTATGCTCATCTATGGGGATATACTCGAGATTTACCTCTCCTTATTGGACTTTATCTCAAATAACTTAGTATTTGATTTCAATGTGTTTCGACCTTTCAAGAAACACAGAATGGTCTGATAATCTTATACAACTCTAATTATCACAATGTATTATGGTCAATTATGGAATTTGATCAAATAAATCAGAGATTAACTTCCTTAGCCATATTGCTTCTGTGCATGCTTCACATGTTGTGATATACTCTTCTTTTGCTGTGCTAAGTACAATAGCCTTTTTTTTCCTCTTGCTCCAAGATATCATAGCGGAGCCCAAGATGAAACATGTACCTGAAGTGTCTTTCTGTCTTTTGCACTTCCTGCCCAATTTGAGTCCGTGAATCCATGAAGTTGGATATCACTGAATGTAGTATATCTCAAGCCATAGTTTATTGTCCCACAAATATATATTAATACATGCTTTGCAGCTATCCAGTGCTCATGTCTTGGTTCCACCTGCAACTCGCTTAGTGTATTCACAGAAAAGAAAATGTATGGTCGAGTATTTACCAAATACATCAATGACCCAATTAGTTTTCGATATAGAGATGGATCTACTGGATCAAAATTTGGATCTTTTACTTTTCTTATATCCTCATTCATAGGACTGTCCATGGACTTACAGTCCATCATTCCAAACTTCTGAAGGATCTTTATTTCTTACTTTCCTTGCCCAAGGAATACTTCACCACGCTTCTGCCATACTTCTAGTCCCAAGTAATAATGCATGAGACCTAGATCTTTCATATCAAATTCAGAAGCTAGTTCCTTCTTGCACTAAACGATGAGAGACTCTTCACCTGTTATGAACAGATCACCAACATATAGTAGTAGAATTACAGGTGCATTGTCCACGACTTTATAATAAAGGTTTGGATCTACATGACTCTTGGAGAAACCAAGTCTCATTAGATAGTTGTCCATTATGGCATACCAAGCCCTTGGAGCTCGCTTGAGTCCATATAGAGATTTCTTTAATCTCCAAATGTGAGTGTCTCTAGAATGTACCTCAAACCCTTGAGCTTGTTAAATATATACTTCTTCTTTAATTGCTCCATCGAGGAAATATGTCTTTACATACATCTGATGTAAGTTCCATCCCATGGAAGCGGCAAGAGATATCATAGCTCTCATGGAAATATATCTAGCCATCGGAGAAAAAGTTTCATCATAATCTTATCCCTCCTTCTGGAAGAACCCTCTGGCTACGAATCTTGCCTTGTATTTATCCACACTTTCATCTTCTTCATGTTTGATCTTGTATACGCATTTTGAAGTTACCACCGATTTTTCTTTAGGTCAAGGTATGATTTCTCATACCTCATTTTTCATAATGGATCGTTGTTCTTCCATCATAGCTTCTTTCCATTGTCCCTTTTGAAATGCTTCTTCAAATGTGGTAGGTTCTTCATCTAGAATATTCGTCATGTATGTTTCATAACTTGAGAATCACATACCTACAAACCTTCCTTAACTTTAACAACAAAAGACCTGCATTTTCATCAAACTTTACTTTAGTCTCACATGACTAGTTTTGGATTAGTCAACAACCCTAACTTGAAATAATCATAGCTATGTAGCTGTAAAAAATAAAGACCTGAAAATAGTACACAATATTCTTAATTGTCTTTTATGCAATTCATCCATGTTTCACTGCTTCGAACCTCTCATAAAAGGAGTTATAGAAAAAATGGCATACCTTGTTGAATTATGGCTTATTCTAGAGAGCATACTTGTAGAGCGTTCCCAGCATGGAACATTTGTTGTATGGATCTGAAAATTGTACAAATAATACTAAAGTCTGTACTTTAACGAATACATTTGGTCTTGCTGAATTTGGATCTGTTATGAAGAAGTTATGACGTTTTTACCAAAAACACGTATTTTAGACTAGTTTTAGGACTAGCCACAAACCCTATTTTCCATGGAGTGTAACTCAAAAGATACAATGACCCACAAGATGGAATTTTATCACAGCTAAGTCTTGGATATGTTTCCTCAACAACCTCCCAATTTCATGGTCTGAATCATTCTAGAAAAAAAATTATTGCAAAAATAGTGAGATGACTTGTAAATAACATATCTTAGAAAGCATCATCAAAAATTTTTATCCTCCCTTGAATTTCGACTTTCTTAACTTCACCTTCCCTCTAAAATTCGGCTTAGATATCCTTTGGTTACCTCAACCACTTGTAGATATTCAATATGCTCAAGTGTGATTAAAAATGAGAGAGTCTTTTCTCTTATTTATACTTTCATGTAGCTTCCTCAAGAAGTTACCTTCTAACCATCTTAACCCACTTTCCTTATTTTAGGGCTAGCCCACTTCTAACCACCTGTCCAATTAGTAATTTCTCCATTACTTTTATTATTTAAATAATTTATTTTGTATCCACTTTGAATTATAATACACTCATCACTTCACTTTATTATTTAAATTACCTTCTAACCATTTTAACCCCCTTTCCTTATTTTAGGGCTAACCCACTTCTACCCACTTGTCCACTTAGTAATTTCTCCATTAACTTTATTATTTAAATAGTTTATTTTCTATCCACTTTCACTTATAGTACACTCATCACTTCACTTTATTATTTAAATAATTTCGTCTTTGCAGCCACTTTGACTACTTTGACATTTTGGGGCTTCTAGATGACTCATGAGGGTTCTCGAACTTCACAAGGCCATAACTCTCTAACCGTGAGGATTTATGTGACATTCCACATACCACTGCAAATGGCATGACATGTACTATCCATCTAGAATAATATTATCTAAAAATGTATCAAAACTCATACAATTATCCATCAAACAAACTTGGGTCCATTACCCAAACCTTTGTGCTACAAAAATTTGCTACAAGACTTTCTTCAATGGTTGACATCAAGGACAACAAACCCAAATAATCAACAACCACAAGAACATTAATATTGTCCCAAATATGCCAATTGAAACCCCCTTGTGGTGAAGGTGTAGACCTCTCCAGATTTTATTGAGTAGTTTTATAATCATAATTTCCATCAATAAGGGTATAATAACATTGGATAAAGTTCCTTAAAAAATGGGGGAAATAATTTAAAAACAGGATTTTATTGAGTAGTTTTATAATCATAGTTTCCATCAATAAAGTATAATAACATTAGATAAAGTTCCTACAAAAATGGGGGAAATAATTTAAAAACAATATTTTATTGAATAATTTTATAGGGTATAATAACATTGGATAAAGTTCCTATAAATAATTTAAAAACAAAATTGAGTTGATTTTGCTTAACTTACTCCATAATCAATGCTCACAACCCTAAAAATTCAGAAACCCTAAAAAACCTAAAACCCTACCCTCAACATTCACATAATTTATATATTTTCAATACAAAAGAGAAGTCTGCTCTAGCTATAATCCAGTGTCACCCTGAAGAGAGGGAAGTGGACAAAGAGGATTTGTAACCATAAACTCCACTCCTTGTCCAACGTTTTTTCTTTTTTGTCTGATAGGGTGTTATAGCTGTACATTGATTTATTGTGTAGACCATGGGAAGGGACAGACTGAGTGCATTGGATGATAATTTACTCAGCTTTCATATTCTCTCTAAGCTTCCTTTAAGAGACGAAGTATGATGTTCTATTCTTTCACGAAGATGGCGATTACTCTGGACTTTGTTACCCCATCTC
>JASDQU010205490.1:8008-18105 GCA_032191745.1 Picea mariana
CGCTAGAATGGTGGCAGCTTATCTCTGAGAAGAGATGTGTCCACTTCTCTCATTCACAAAAATATGATTTTACAATTAGGGTCCAAATCCCTTTTTATCATAAATAAAATCCAAAACTCTAACCCCGAAAGATGAAAAGCCAATAGTTTTGTGGACCCTGTTTTGGGTAGTTTGGTGTATCAACTTCCCGGGGGCATAACTTTGGCATAAGATCTCCGTTTGGGGCACATGATAGCTCGTTGGAAAGGTATCATCGAGGAGATTCATTTAGGGGGATCAATTAGAGACTTTTTATATTATTAAGAAGATTTATCCCAAAAATCCTTCATTTAGGCCCTCAAAATGGCCCTGAAAGTTAGAAACTGCTAAAAATAATAAATGACCAAAATTACCATAAAACTGTTTTGAGCCAGTTGGAAAAGGTGAGTGGAAAATGATATCCACCTAGATCAATCCTTCCTCCCTATAAGAAATGGTTTCCATTGCGTTGAGCGCCTTGGGGAGAAGGAAAAGAGTTTGTTGAATCTGCATCTTGATGAGTTGCTTGCCTTGTTGGAGAAGTTGCATTGCTTAGCTTGTTGAAGGTTGTCACGAACATGTGGATGGAAGGGTTGGACATTTTTAACCAGTCTGGATACATAAGATGCCTGTGTGAAGAAGGAATCTTTACACTTTTCTTCAATCTTGTCTACCCGCTTCTGTTGGATAGAAGGTGCTTGGGTCGAGGATGTAGTGGTTGCAGTATCCTTCTGTTCACCCTTTGAACAGATTGTGAAGAAGCTAATTTTTGTAGTATGAAATACTACCTTGCAACACTATTTAGGTGGAACAGTAGTCGGAACTACCTCTGGGATTCTATAGAGATGAGCCCCCATAGAAACAATGACACTGCGAGGTCGAGACTCATAAACAACATGGTGCTTCCACATATATGGTTGGCCCAAGAGAGCATCACAAACATCCAATGGGGCAACATCACATAATACCTCATCCTTGAAGGGTTGGATGCCATATAACAATCAAAACTATTGGATGACATAAATATCTCGTCCCTGGATAAGCCACACAATGTTGTATGGTTGTGGGTGTGGTGTTGTCGACAATCCCAACTGTTTGATGACCTCTGCTAAGATGAGGTTCTTCTAGCTTCTGCTATCAACAATAAAATGCAATGGGGTCCCCTTCACCGACATTTGTGAATGAAAAAGGTGCTCCCCCTCTTCAGGATCTGTTGGCTCTTCTAGTTGAATTGTTGCAGTCACGACAATAGAAGTGGGGTATGCGTCGATGATCTTTCTTTTACCAGTATTTTCAAAATCAGATTCAGAATCATGGTTCGACTCCTTGTCTTTGATCTCAGCCACCAATGATTATTTTGAGAGAAATTCCTCGATGTTGTGCCAGGAGATTTTGTGGAAATCACACCATTTTCCAGTGTCCTTCTTTGTCTTCCCGTGACCCTTCTTTTCTTATGGCTTGGATTGGTTTTCGGGAGACTGTTTGTTAGGGCCATCTTTATCATACTTTGGTTGTTGCATATTTGCAGACCCAAACTCCCATTTTTTATGGTGCTTAAATTTATGCTCGATTTTAACAACATATCAATAAGCAGGACCGAGTGATGAGATATACAAAAAATCCATTTCAGTTTGGATGTATTTGTGTAGAGCCCCACGGTATCTCAGAAACAAATTTCGTTCGGGATCTTTGATACCCATATTGGTGTGCAAGTTATGGAATGTATTGGTGAAATCTGGAACTTCTTGGCCCCTCTCTTGTCGTAGTGTGGTCCATCTCATGTACTGATCCTCATAGTTGCCAACATGGTAATATTGTTCCTTTATCGTGTCAACAAAAAACTCCCAAGTGGGCTCGGCCCCATATATTCCAGACTCCTCTGTGGAAATTTTCTCCCATTAAGTTTCCCACCAATGTTTGATATGGGGGAGAGCTTTAAGGAGTGCGAAGGTGATATTTTCCTTGTCAGAAAAATTATGAACAGAGAAATAACATTCTAACATATTTAACCATTTGTCTACGGAGTCCACATCTATCTAACCTTCAAATATGAGAATATAAAAATTAACCTGTAACTTGAAAGGAGAGGTTCTTCCAAAGTGGTTGTTTAATGAAGATGTACCTATTTCTATCAGAAGGTGTTGAAGGACGTGGGAAAAATTCTCCATCATTTCATCCCTTTGTCGCATGAGAGCTTGCTCAAGCAACATATTGATAGAATCATCTGCTCCATCGTTTTTATTTTCTTCCTCCATGGATATTTTCTTGGGCATGCGAGAGAGATTGTCTTCAAGAGAGATAAGCTCGAGACCCAACTTTCTATACTCGGACCTCTTTGGGGACATGCACTGAAAAAAATGATCAAGAGCAGCCTACTATGATACCATTGATCCAGATTATTTTTGGCACGAAATGAGAGCAGAGATATAATAAATCAATGTAGAGATATATCTCAGATATCCAATAATATAACATAAATATATCAGATATGAAACCATAAACACAGAGATATAGTAATACATAATTTTCTATTAATGAGCAAAAATGTACAAAGACTGTAAAAATACAGAGTGAAAGACTCGCTAGAATGGTGGAAGCTTATCTCTAAGAAGAGATGTGTCCGCTATTCACATTCGCAAGAAAATGATTTTACAATGAGGCTCCAAAGGCATTTTTATCATAAAGAAAATCCAAAAACCTAACCCCGAATATGAAAATCCAACAGTTTTTTGGACCCTATTTTGGGCAGTTTGGTGTATCAACTTCCCGGGGGCATAACTTTGGCATACGATCTTCATTTCGGGTGCACAATAGCTCGTTGGAAAGGTATCGTTGAGGAGATTCATTTAG
Organism: Picea mariana; assembly: GCA_032191745.1. NCBI lineage: Eukaryota > Viridiplantae > Streptophyta > Pinopsida > Pinales > Pinaceae > Picea > Picea mariana. Next base: position 10,877 of record JASDQU010205490.1, read on the forward strand.
GGGGCTCAATCAGAGACTTTGAATATCATTTAAAATATTGATCCCAAAAAACCTTCATTTAGGCCCTCAATATGGCCCCAGAAGTTAAAAACTGGTAAAGATAGTAAATTACCAAAATTGCCAGAAAATTGTTTTGAGCCAGTTGGAAAAGGCGGGTTGCCATAGATATCCACCTGGATCAATGTTTGTATTTCCCTTGCATAGAACATTTGTCAGAACTATCTTGAAATTTTACATGGAACTTCAAATACACCCATCACAAATTTCTTCCACCGACCCCGCACAGTGAGCAGTGAATGGGGACAACGTTGAAATGTTTTCAATTTGTGCCCATATGTGTTGAAATTTGACATGGTTATACTAGATAGTTTCCTTGAAGGTATGGGAGGTTTTTGAGACTTAAGGATGTTTTATGTCCCAGCATAATATTTGAGATCATCCATGTTTTCATCAACGTTAAATATAATGGATGTCTCATTGTCATCATTCATCATTTCCATATATAGAATCTTTGTCGGAACTCTCTTGAAATGTCATGGCACTTCCAATACACCCATCACAAATGTCATCTTGCATCGACCTCGCACAATGAGCAGTGAATGGGGCGAACATTGAAATTTCTTCAAACTATTCATGTATGCATTGAAATTTGACATGGTTAGACTAGACACATGCCTTGACGGTATGGGAGGGTTTCAAGACTCAAGGATCTCTAATGTCCCCAAATAATCTTTGATATCGTCCATGTTTGCATCAACGTTCATAATGGATGTCTCATTTTCATCATTCGTTGTTTCCATCTATGGAATCTTTGTTGGAACTTCCAATTCACCCACCACAAATGTCATGCATCGACCCTGCATAGTGAGTAGTGAATGGGGACAACGTTGAAATTTCTTCAATATGTGTCTGTATGCGTTGAAATTTGACATGGTTAGACTAGACACATGCATTGATGATATGGGAGGGTTTCAAGACTCAAGGATGTATATTGATGTCCCCACATAATCTTTGAGATCATCCACATTTTCATGGACATTCATCATGAAAGTCTCATTGTCATCATTCGTCATTTTCTTCTATAGAATCGTTGTCAGAACTATCTTGAAATTTGACATGGAACTTCCAATACACCAATCACAAATTTCTTCCACCTAACCCGCACAGTGAGAAGTGAGTGGGGCCAACGTTGAAATATTTTCAATGTGTGTCTGTATGCATCGAAATTCGACATGGTTATATTAGACACATGCCTTGATAGTATGGGAAGGTTTCAAGACTTAAGGATGTTTTATGTCCCAGCATAATATTTGAGATCATCCATGTTTGCATCAACATTCAATATAATGGATTTCTCATTTCCATTATTCGTCATTTCCATCTATAGAATTTTTTTTCGGAAATGTCTTGAAATGTCATGGCACTTCCAATGCACCCATAAAAAATGTCATCTTGCATCGACCTCACACAGTGAGAAGTGAATGGGGCCAACGTTGAAATTTCTTCAAACTTTGCCTGTATGCGTCGAAATTAGACATGATTAGACTAAACAGATGCCTTGACGATATGAGAGGGTTTTCAAGACTCAGGGAGGCTTTCAAAATTCCAAATTTGCATCAGCATTCATCATAAACATCTCATTGTCAATGTTCGTCATTCCCTTCTATAGAATCATTTTCAGAACTATATTGAAGTTTGACATGGAACTTTCAATACACCCATCACAAATGTCATGCATTGACCCCACATAGTGAGCAGTGAATTGGACCAACGTTCAAATTTCTTCAATATGTGCCTGTATGGATCGAAATTTGACATGGTTAGATTAGACACATGACTTAATGGTATGGGAGGGTTTTGAGACTTAAGGAAGTATATTGATCTCCCACATAATATTTGAGATCTTCCACATTTTCATAAACATTCACCATGCACGTCTCATTGTAATCATTCGTCATTCCCTTATATAGAATCGTTGTCGAAACTATCTTGAAATTTGACATCGAACTTCCAATGCACCCATCACAAATTTCATGCACTGACCCCACATAGTGAGTAGTGAATGCGGCCAACGTTGAAAGTTATCCAATCTATGCTTGTATGTGTCAAAATTTGACATGGTTAGATTATACCCATGCCTTAACGGTATGTGAGGGTTTCAATACTCAAGTGTGTATGATTTCCCTACATAATCTTCGAGATCGTCCATGTTTGCATCAATGTTCATTGTCATCATTCATAATTCCCTTCTATAGAATCTTTGTCAGAACTCCCTTTAAATGTATTGGAACTTCCAACATGCCCATCACCAATGTCATCCACCGACCTCGCAAAGTGAGCAGTGAATGGGGTCAATGTTGAATTTTCTTCAAAATGTGACTGTATGCGTTGTGATTTTACATGTTTACACTAGGCGCATGCCTAGACAGTATGGGAGGTTTTTAAGAATTAGGGACATCATTCTCTTCATCATTTCCATCATCATGGTTTTCATTTCCATCATCATCATTGTATTCATCATGACCCAATTTCTCCATCCATGCCAACAATGATCAAACATGACATACCCATCTTTACAACGAAACTTAATAATTAATAAACCATGATTCTATTAAGTTGAGACAACCCAAAATAATTTTATAGCATCCAACATGAAATTGGTTTAATTGTTAATGGGTTAGGCATTATATCGGGTGAAGGGATTAATGACATCAATTGACCCTACATGGTCACCAGTGAATGAGGCCAACATTGAAATTTCTCCAAGTTGTGCCTGTATGCATCAAAATTTGACATGGTTATAATAGGCACATGTCGCTTGATGGTATGGGAGGGTTTCAAGACTCCGGGATTTATGATGTCCCCACATAATTTTCAGGATCATCCATGTTTCAAGGGGTTAGGGGCTAGATGGTATACAGGTTAAGGTATTAGGTTTAATCTTAGTGAAATATTTCAATTTGTCTTAAAATATAAATTAATGAATAAAGTTTCGATAAATTAATTAGCCTAATTGTCTGGATTTACATTGATTTACATATACAATATATTTAAATATATTTTTTAACAATTTCCAATAAATTACCACTAACCATGCTAACTCTTATATAAGTAATCCTAATTTTTTTTGTCATACAAAAGATTGAACACTTTAAGGATATTGCCAAAGGTAATTTTTATCGTCGAAAATAATACTGAAGAATTTAATGAAATTTTGGGCCATAACAATCAATGTCATTTTAAAAACTGGATTACAAATAATTTTGAAAAATTATAAGTCTTGGTCATTAACATTATTGTCTGCAACAATGCCATCCAGTTTATCATTGTCAATGTTCATATGTTCTTTCAAGTATTTACTATTATCATCATCCTCTTCTTGATCTGCATCATCTTCATCATCATTGAAATTTGATTGTAGACAACCTATATTGTTACCATATGTAGAATTTGTATCATCATTTTCTGTACCATCCATATTTTTGTCTTCTATAAAATCATCTAACTTTGGATTGTTGTCTTATTGTGCCTGAACATAACCATCTTCAACATCATCATGGATGTTAATTTCTTTGATTTTATCTAATCCGTCTCTCTCATTTTTTTGGACATCATTGTTTTTCTCAATATCGACTAATGCATAATCAAATACATGTCTTAATCGTGGATCATAATGCACGAAAAATATCCATTTTGGGTCCAAAATATCTTCATAGAAAAATACCTACACATGAATGGAATACATATATTAGAAATATCTTATAACACTTTTATTTATTAATAAATACATATATTATCGTAATAAACTATGAATCAATAGATTAATGATCACTATTGCTTCTTATTTGAGTTAAAGAAATACCTACTCACAATGAATTGGTAGAACATAAGGCTCCTTATCCTCCTATAGGAACCTCGAGGAATCTATAGAAAACAATCCACTATGGGTATCATTTATTCATGTCCTCTCAAATGCTTCATACCATATACACTTAAAAATAAAACATTTAAAAGAACGGTAATCCAACTCAATAATTTCTTGGATTTTTCCAACATATTGTAGATTCCCTTCAATAATATTCTTATCTTTTGAGCTTGCTCGACTGGATTGATTTCAGAGCTTGCTCGACTAGATTGCTTGAAATCAACCATGATGCCACAATCAAAGGATCATCTCTTTACATATACACTTTCTACATGATAATGTCATCAATATTCCTACATTGCATGATATTTCCTCGCCTGTGAAAGATCATTTAGTTCAGTAAAAACAAATATAATGACAAATATTAAAATAGTTAATAGTGTCAAAATTGTAAGGAAACAACATTTTGTAAAATTCCAACTGTACCTTTCTTTCACATCTTCTACACATGTTGATTTCATCTTCTGTTATGTTTGAATCTATACATGCATCTTCTATTTGATTTTGAATTTTTTCAGTAACCCATTCTAGAGTGCAATCTTTTACCCATTCCTCAAGCAGATCACTAGGAAGTGGAGTGTTCCTTGGGTTGGATCTCTTAAACTGTCTCCTTGCTTCTAACATTTCTTCTCTCTTTTTATCATACAAATCAATCCATTTGTTCATAAATCCCATGTGGTACATAATGAACCTGTTGAGTATTGCCCTTTCGTCTACACCTATTACATGTTAACATGTTTATTTCAAACTCGAAATGTTATTTAGTTAATTCGACAAATAGATTACAAAGAAAATTATTGATTGCAAGGAAAACAACCACATTAATGATCATGATTTTACTTACTAATTTATACTTGAACACCATTATATTATGGTTTTTATCAATCAATAATATCTTATGCTTTTTCTTCATCCTAGAAGCATGGCCCATCTTCAAAATCCTTACCAAGGAATTCACATAGGAAGAAAAATTATTCATTCAATACATACCCTTCATCCATACAACCCTCTAGATGTGCCTTTTGTCAGACATATCTTTTTAAAGTTTTCATATACCTCTCAAAGAAAAACATCCACCTCCTTGATACGACCACCAATTCAATGTCATCGACTAGGTGTATAAGTAAATGGACTTGTAGGTCCATGAAACTTGTAGGGAGGTCCTTCTCAAATACGCATACAATTTCTGGAATTTCCTTCTTTCATTTTGGTACTTAACATTCATGGATCTCCTTGGAGGTTACCCACCTAATAAAACAATAGTAAATTAGTATCAACCTTTAGTGAAAAATTAAAATGGAATATAATATCTCTATGTCTCTCACACATGAACATTGCATACCACATACCTTGTAAATGCTGACTATTGACTTATGGCATTCCTTAAGTCAACGGTAAGACATGAATCCCCCCTAATTTCCATTGGCATGATATGATATCAAACACATTCATCAGAGGTCATTAGTAATTTTTCACACAACAAAATATCAAAATATATTTATTACTAAATCAATGTTACCAACAAAACTTAAATGATGATATATAATACCTTCAGAAAATTATGAAAATCGTGTTTTTTAAATCATGTGATATGTCCATCAACTGTAAAAGATTTATCCAATGATGACCCATATATAGTAGTTGTCCTTATTGAACATATGACATTATTTAGTTGGTATATCTCTTTTTTTTTCAAAATCCATGGAGCTTCTGCATATGTTTCATTTTCCCTGTTTGGCCACAAACGTCTTCTAGCAAATTTGGTACACGAAAGATCAATATCTCTCCTCGAAGACAAGGTGTCCTTCTCTTTTCTTGATATATGTCGAAATTTAGAATCTGGGACATTTTTAAAGATGTGCATAGGATCTATTAGGTGAGATATTAATAGATCCTTCCAATAAGGGAGCTCATAAAATATGGATTTCCTTTTCATTTCTTATGGCATATTAACTACAACTTGTTCTGGTTCTTCAATTGAATCACCTCGATCAAAACAATCCTTCCAACCTTTCAATTCATCATATTCATACTTCTTAATCCAATCACCTGGACCCATAATCATGGGAGGGCCTCTATTTTAAACTTTTTCATCAAAATGATTCTTTAGACGATTTCTCAACTTATGATATGTTGGTAGAAAAACTCTATTGTTTGCGTAAATAAATTTATGTAGATATTTAGAATACCTCCTTTGAAATTGATCTGCACATTTTGGACATGAAAATATCCCCTTTGTTTGAAGCCCTGCAATTCAATTAGTAATGCTAATAGAATTATAATAATAGTATAAAAGTAAGTATGAAAGTTGGGATGAAAATAAATTATGAGTGTGGATACGTAAATATTTTATCTTACTAGAACAAACACCAAGTCCAGGGAAATCATGAATAGTCCAACATAGAACACCATACAACATAAAGGACCTATTTGATGGAGGATGTGATATTTCATACATTCTTATGCCTTTCCATAGTAGTTGCATCTCATCAATAAAAGGCACAATATAAACATCCATATTTTTAACTTGATGTTTTCCTGGAACAATGAGATTCAACATAAGGTGGTCCTTTCTAACACTCATCCATGGGGGAGTATTGTATACTATCAATCCGACTGACCAAACACTATAATTTGATATGAGGAAAGAGAATGGGCACACTCCATCAATTGCAAGACCAAACCTAATAATATGTGGTTTAGATTTGAATTTACTTGGCCATTTTTCTTTTATGTGTTTCATTGCTTTGGAGTCGATTGGAATTCCCATGAATCCATCTTTACTTCTAATTTTTGCATGCCACTCCATCAATTGTGCAAGTGACTTGCACCGAAACATTCGTTGAAGTATAGGTATAATTGGCATGTGACGTAAAACCTTTTTTGGACTTGTAGGACCTTGTACATCTATACGATATTTGTTCTCTTTGCATACATGACATTCTACCTTGTTTTGATATTCACCTCTATATAAAATGCAATAATTTTTACTTGAATGATTTTTTTTATATTCAATCCCCAACTCATCCAAAAATTGACGTGCTTCTCTACAAGTTGATGGAAACACATTCTCTTCAGGTAATATTTTAGTTTTTAGTGCCCTGTAAGATTGCCAGAGATTAAATCAATTAAATGTTTGACTTATGATGAACATTTTTGATATGTCAATCTATACTACTACTTTTTATATACAATATATGTTTTATAACATCCCATTAAATAAATATAAATTTAGTTGATGAATGTTTACCAATTACATACACCAATTGAAAATGCAAAGTAAGAAATACATTTCAACTCACTT
>JASDQU010205491.1:724-28839 GCA_032191745.1 Picea mariana
GATCAAAGAATTGCTTCATCTGAAGTATCCATGTGATTGGGTCCTTCCCATCAAACTTCCTCATATCAATCTTAGGAACATGGTTGGTCTTCAAACTAAAGTTGGAGTTTCTCCATTCTTGATTCACCTTCCTTGTGTCCTCATCATGAATTTCATGGGATGCATTTTCACTTTCAGGTGTCTTCTCTGTTACACATTTTTTCAATACTTCCATGATGTCCCCTTTTAAACCCTCCATCATCTCTTGTAGTTCATCTTTTGTTACTATCTTCTTTTGTAAATAATTTATGTCCCTGTAAATTTCTTCACCTTCATCAAGAGTCCAAGTAGGATTGTCTGGAGGCTTATTTGGTGTAGAAGTTCCCTTTTTGGGTGGCATGTTGGCCAAGTATCACTTTTGAACCTTGATTTTGAGGTGGCTCTGCTAGACAATCTTTCTTCTATTGTATCTCCCAAGTTTCGACCCTTATAGGGATGAAAATTTCTTTTATGTAGTTCTATGATATTTCTTCTCTGTAATGCCATAGGTCTGATCAAAATTGGATGTGCCAAGTGGAATTTACGGTAACTTCCCCACATCTTGCCGACTTTTGTCCTTTCCAGGAGATCTCACTTGTATAGCGTGCCCCTTACAAAACACTTGATATAAAATTCTGAAACTCGCACTAGAAATACTACAGACTGTCCACAATTTAATGAAACTAGTCCCACTCAATTAGGATACTCTAGAAATAATTTATGATTGTTTTAACTGGAACACCTTCTTGAGACTAGTCAATAGGACTAGTCAGATACCCTATCTTACACAGGGTGTATATAAAAATTTAAGATGACCCATAAGATCAACTTTTTACCACAACTACCTTACTAATTTTTGTAAATAGCCTCCAGATGTTAGGTTCTGAAACATTACAAAAAGATTTTTATAGTGAAAATTCTGCAATGACTTAGTTCAAGATGATTCCACAATTATAAGGATGTATCTCCAAAATTATAAGGCCTCAAGAGATCAATTTTGAACCCAACTTACCTTAATCTGTATACTAAATATCCTCCAAGCCGTTTCTTCTCAAACGTTGTAGAAACAAAGTTATAGCAAAAATTCCAAGGTGTCTAAGATGTAGCAGCAAAACCCCAATACCTTGAGCTTTGATACCATATGTTAAGAACCAAATATCAATATAGCATAGAAAAATGTCAGAAAAAGTACTCAACGCCTTGAAAAGGAAATAATTTCAAATAATAAGCCTCTTCGAGGGGGCAACCTCCTTTTACCCCACTTAAATGTTCAAGTACAAGATTCAAAATGAAAATGTCTCCTTAGTATATATATGAGATTAGGAGGTATAATTACAACTAATGGACTAAAGATGACATAAATAAAATAACAATACTAATATAATATTCCCCAATTAATGGGTAATGAGCCAAATTAGGGCTTAACACGATGGTTGATATAGGCTCCCATATTGTAAACTCTTGATGAAGAACTCTGGTTCTCTAGTTATGTGTTTTTATTTGAGACTTCTTGTTTAATGAAAGTGATCTTCTTTTCCATCTTATTTGCCTCAGATACTGAGAGAGTTCATGATTGAATGATTCACATGGATTGTTGTAACTGTATTATGATGGATGTTTGATTATAGTGTTGTTATAATTTCTTTCAGTTTCTTTGAAATTTGAATCCAAGTGGATCTTGTTTTTTGATTTGTTCCTCCTTAGGCTACTGGAAGACTGAATGTCCATAGCAGACCTCCACATACTTCTCTCTAGTTCTTCCTCCTACTCATACTTACTACAACTTACTGACATAAGTTAATCAAGACCTGATATGTGTATGCATACTAGCCCAGTTTTCTATGTTAAAGTAATATTATCCTGTGAGTGTGTCCATTAGACCCCCTTAAATTTATTCATTTTGACATATAAACTGATGGGTATTGGGCTTACGTTTGCCGCAATCCAGAGGTGACTTCCAGTGATGATGCAGGAGCATCCCTTACATCAAGTGAGCCAGCGCGGAATGCAATGGACAGCTGGATAAGTGCCAGCACAATTTTTTTTGAATTTTCTTTTGAAGTTGATGCGCCAAGCATAAATGAGATCATTTAATGAAGGCACCTTGGTAGAATGTAATCAGACCTTGAGCCATATGCTCTCATCTAAAGTAGATGGAGGCATTTATAGTAGTTAATGTAGGTAAGTAGGATTTTTCTAGGTTAAACAGTTCTAGAAGAAAAGAGGGAGAACGGATATAGACACCCTCATTGTATATTGTAACATAGTTCAGGAAGAGTTAGAAGAATCCAGAGCATAGGAGAGAAATAGAGAACTATAGAAGAACACCCATGTACAGATCTTGAATTAATAGAAGAAGTTGATTCAGATTCATGGATGTTGTGTTATTCTCTGTGTATGTGTGTTGAATGCTATGCTCATGAGTATTTACTTCCTGTTAAGTATTTGCTATTATGCTGGATGTATGATTTCATGTGTTGAGATTGGAATCTGAGAAGAAGTGGAATGAGTTACAATTGTTTCTCTACTTGAGCAAGGATTTCTGCAAGGAGTGCAGTTGAAGTCGTCCGCAAGGAGTGTGTTGACAGAAGGCTCAAAGAGTTAACTTTTGTTCTCATTCGTCTCGAAGGTGCAGTTAGGCATAGTGTCGTGCAAGGACTGCATACGCCAAGCTAAGTCTCAGAGTTTTGATTCTGAGTAGAGTATCTGAAGACTACTGCTGTAGGAGTGCGCAGAGTCAAAGGAAGCTTGAACAGTTGAAGTGTTCACAGGTTTTCCGCAAGGAGTATGTGCAAAGAACCTTGTTGAGGTTGAAGTAATTGAGGAAAGATTAGGAAGGATAGGCCTCTGATTTTCTGAAGATTAGAGTAGATAATCGCGACTTGAAGTTGCAAGGACATCGCAGGTTGGCGAGTGGGCGAGCTAGTCTCGCAAAAAGATATTCAGTCACCCCCGTGGATTTATGAAAAGGAGGAATGGATGGATGAAATCCTTTGAGGAGGTTTCATGAAGCTCCGTGGGCCGTTGGATCTCACGAAGGTGCGAGGAGGTTACGGTCATATCAGAGTCCAGACTCGAAAGGCCGGTGAACCGTTGGATCAGCAGTTGAACTCCCGTCAACCGTTAGATCTGGCCAGAGTTACACCGGGGTTAAGCCCTAGTGAGCGGAGGAGAGTCCCTAAAAAGTCATCGCGATATTGAAGTTATCGGGAATTCCAGAAGTGAAGAAATCTTGCAGTTTGAAATCGTGATCCACGATATTTCGATAAGATCAGAACCATTCATTGTGGAGGACGCGTGGTCGTAGATCCCGAGGAGTCGAGGATCAGTATATCAGGATTTCTAATGACGTGAGAACCAGTACAGGAGGATTCGCGAAACTCTGAAACGCGATGACCCCATAGTCATAGTAATTGAGTGAAGAACAGGTGTCACCCCACATCGGGGTTCAAGATACAGAAGGTTCCATGAACAAGTGCAACGAAAATTATGATATCGCGATACGCGATATCCCAATGACCACGAGAATAGTGTGGGGCCACAGGAGTTGGCAAGTGGACAGGTGGCACATCGCATGTCGGAATCTCGTGGGTGGAAAGGCTGAGGATTTGGTGTTAAAATTCACGAAGCGCGAAGACACGAAGCGCGAAGACACGAAGCGACGAAGTGGCGAGAGGACTAGGAGCCATCCATATGAGAAAGACAGGTGGCAGAGATCGAGAGATCTTGCGAACTCGGGATTTCGCAGGGTGAGAGCCCAAGTATTGGGTATCCCAAGTCACAAAGACGCGAGGAGAAAGAGGGAGAATAGCCATTGGATCCAGATCAAACGAGAACCGTTGGATCTACATGTAGGATTGTGTATCGGGGTCTTGTGAGAAAAGACTCGAGGATTTGGACACGGGGATCACGATATTGCGAGAAGCGATATCCCGACTGTTGGAGGACAGTGTGGGCCATAGCGGAGTTGGGGAGTGGATGACAGATGGAATAAGCCATCGAAATCTCGTCGTGAGAAGTCTGAAGTCTCGATGAGATAAGGGACTGTTGAAAAGTCAACTCACGTGCGCATCGGCATTTCGGCGCACCGGGTATTGGGAGTTGGAAACCCAAGTGTTTGACATAGAGAGTTGCGAAGTCACGATAGGATAAATCGCGATAGGAGAAGGGTGAGGTCAACATTGATTCATATCGGCGCTCGGGGACTCGTAAGATTCACACCTGACCACTAACCTTTGGAATTGCGAAGTCACGAGTTTCGATCCTTTGATAAGCAGAAGGAGGGAAGTCAAGCGAAAGAATCTGTGGGTAGATAATTCCCGATAGGGAAGTAGAAGAACCTTGGAGTTCTTCGGGCTGAGAAGAAGAAGATCCTGTGAGTGGATGTGCCCTGGGTGGCGCGCCCTGCATCAAGTGGTATCAGAGCTTAGAAAAGCTTCTTTGCTTTCTGTAGCAGAGGACAAGGAGAATTCACGATGTCGCCAAGGAGAAGGGGTAAACAATCACCCGATCCAGAGGAGGAGAGGGAATTTTCTAGAGAAAGAGGTAGGCAAGTGCAGAATCTAGACATGGAGAGAGAAATATGAAATCTTCGTGCTATAATGGAGGACATGCAGACATCATGAAGGCGAAAAGCTGATGTAGGAGATATCAGTGAATCTGAAGATGAAGAGGATGTTGGACACGAAGGAGAAGAAATCCCAGCGAAAGATGCAGCGAGTGAATGCTTACTTAAAGCTGTTGCAAGGATGAGTACAAAGGTAAAGATGGACATTCCAGTTTATGAAGGAAATCTGGATGCGGAAGAGCTACTAGATTGGATTAGAGCTCTAGACACTTACTTCGATTATGAAGATATTGAAGAAGATAAGAAGGTCATGCATGCCGTCAGGATATTAAAGGGACATGCAGCCTTATGGTGGGATGAACTACAAGCTGAAATGCGTTGCCAAGGCAAGCAAAAAATTAAGAGCTAGGATAGGATGATTGCAAAGATGAAGGAAAAATTCATTCCTAGGGATTATCAAATTTCTTTGTTTAGGAAGATGCATAACCTAAGACAGAAGCTGATGACAGTGAAGGAGTATACTGAGGAATTTTACAGGTTGAATATCAGGGTAGGTCATCGTGAAAGCAATGACGAAAAGGTGGCCAGGTATATGAATGGCCTGAGGTATGAAATTCAGGATGAATTAAATATGGCAACCATCCGAACGGTGGAGGATGCCTATCAAATGGCTTTGAAAGTTGAAGAGAAGTTGATCTGTAAGCAAGGTCGGTGAGGTAGAGGTAGGAGTCAGCCCAAAGGCAAATCGGTTGCCCAAGATAAATACCAGAAGCCCAAGGATGACTGGAAGAAACCTCAGACTCAAATAGAGAGAGGTGGAAGTTCGCAGCGAGGGTGATATGCTCAGCAAAGAGAACAACATACTGAGCAGAGAGGAGGATATGCTGATAATAATAGGTTTCCTCGTACCAGAGGTAGAGGAAGAGGAAGAGGTGGAGTAATCACATGCTTCACATGTGGAAAACATGGGCACAAGTCATTCGAGTGTCCAGAGAAAAAGAAAGAAACTGGAGAGACTCACATCACTGAGGCACAGAGGAGGGATGTTGAGGTAGAGTATGCTGAAGGTGGAAGATCAATGATGATACGAAAGGTTCTTTTGACGCCAGAGAAGGAGATGGAGAATTCAGCACAGAGGAACAGTATTCTTAGGACTGCTTGCAAGACCAAGGATAGAGTGTGCAAGGTCATCATGGATAGTGGAAGCACTGATAATCTCGTTTCAACTGAGATGGTAGAAAAGCTGGAGCTAGAGACAATTGATCACCCGAGTCCATACAAAGTTTCATGGCTACAGAAGGGACATCAGGTAAATGTCACTAAACAGTGCTTAGTTGACATTAAAATAGGAGGATATAATGATAGGATTTTATGTGATGTTATTCCTATGGATGTCTGTCATTTATTGCTGGGCAGACCATGGAAATATGATAGAAATGTAATTCATGATGGGACAATGAATACATATACCCTGGAGAAGAATGGGAGAACCCATAGGTTGCACCTGATTGAGGATAAGGAGGTGAAGCTGGAAGCAAGCAACACAATACTTCTCATGAGTGGGAAGAAACTTCTTACAGAAGTTAAGAAAAAGGAAGATCCACAATTCTTTGTGGTCAAAAAACCAAGAATAGTTTTGACTAGTACAAGGGTGGATGATTTGCCAGAAGAAGTTTAGGAACTGCTGGAAGAGTTCACTGATATTGTGGTGGATGAACTACCTCATTCGTTGCCACCAATGAGGAGTGTGAGTCATCATATAGACCTCATACCAGGAGCTAGTTTGCCAAACAAAGTAGCGTACAGATTGATGCCGTAGGAGAGTGAAGAGGTTAAAAGACAAGTCCAGGATTTATTGGACAAGGGATTGGTCAGAGAAAGCTTGAGTCTGTGTGTTGTTCCGACAATACTCAGTCCAAAGAAAGACAGAGGCTGGAGGATGTGCACTGATTCAAGAGCCATTAATAAGATAACTATCAGGTATAGATTCCCATTACCGAGGATGGATGATCTGATGGATTTCTTAAGTGGAGAATTTTTTTTTTCAAAGGTAGATTTGAAGAGTGGATATCATCAGATTCGTATGAGAGAAGGTGACGAATGGAAAACAACATTCAAGACAAACGAAGGTTTTTATGAATGGCTTGTCATGCCGTTTGGCTTGAAGAATGCACCAAGTACCTTTATGAGGTTGATGAATGAAGTCCTGAAGGAGTTCATTGGGAAGTTTTTCATCGTGTACCTGGATGACATATTGATTTTCACTAAGACAAAGGCTGAGCATTTGAAGCATTTGGCTATTGTGATGNATAAACATGAAGAAGTCCTCATTCATGAAGACATAACTCATTTATTTGGGGTTTGTTATATCTGCAAATGAGTTGAGGATGGATCCAGATAAGCTAGAGGTGATCAAGAATTGGCCATCACCGAGGAACGCATTTGAGGTGAGGAGTTTTCATGGACTGGCTATTTTCTACCAGAAGTTCATCAAAAATTTCAGCGGGATTAGCACAGCAATGATGGATACAGTGAAGAAAAGACATAAATCTTTTTACTGGACAGAAGAGGCTGAGAAGAGCTTCAATCTATTGAAGCAGAAGATTACGGAACAACCGGTGTTGGTGTTGCCGGATTTTCAGAAAAAAATTTAGGTGAAATGTGATGCAAGCGGGTTTGCAATAGGAGCGGTCTTAAGTCAAGAGGACAGACCGATTGCATATTTCAGTGAGAAGCTGAACGAGGCAAAAGAAAAATACTCTACGTATGATAAGGAATTTTATGCCATCATACAGGCATTGAAGAAATGGAGACACTATTTGATTCCAAAGGAATTTGTTTTATATAGTGATAACCATGCATTACAATTTGTGACTCAATAGGAAAAGTTGAATCAGAGGCATGTTAAATGGGTTGAATACATGCAAAATTTCACTTTTGTGATAAAACATATTTCTGGTACTGCTAACAAACTTGTTGATGCCTTGAGCAGGAAGTGTTTGCTGTTGCAGGAGTTCAAAGTCCAGACATTAGGCTTTGATGATCTTAAGGACATGTATGCAGATGATCCAGATTTTAAGGAAGCGTATGAAGCAGTTGAGAATCTAGTTCTCAGAGACAAAAGTCAGTGGATAGAGTACGTGATCCAGGAAGGGTTGTTGTTTAAGGGAAATCAGTTGTGTATTCCGAATTGCTCCATGAAGGAGAATATGTTGAAAGAGAAGCACAGTGGTGGATTAGTAGGACACTTCGGTCATGATAAGACATTTACAAAGCTGAGCGAGTCATACTTTTGGCCAGGGATGCGGTCAGAGGTCAAGAGGTTTGTTGACAGATGTAGAATTTTCCAGCATTCAAAGGGGAGGAAGTAGAATGCAGGATTTTATCAGGCATTGCCCATACCAGACAAGTCGTGGGATGAAATTAGCATGGATTTAATATTGGGGTTGCCAATGACCCAAAGAGGTGTTGATTCCATCTTTGTAGTAGTAGATAGGTTTTCCAAAATGGCACATTTTATCCCATGCCAAAAGACCAGTGATGTGACTCACATTGCAAATCTGTTCTTCAAGGAGGTCGTTCGACTTCATGGATTGCCGAAAAGAATAGTTTCAGACAGAGACACAAAATTCATAGGGCATTTCTGGAGGACATTATGGAAGAAGCTAGGAACTAATTTGATGTTTAGTTTTGCTTATCATCCTCAGACGGATGGACAAACAGAAGTGGTCAACAGAAGTCTGGGAGACTTGTTGAGGAGCTTGGTGACAGAGCACCATAGCAGCTAGGATAATGTATTGCTGCAAGAGGATTTTGCATACAATGATTCAGTGAACAGGAGCACAGGCCGAAGTCCATTAGATTGTATATGGAATGTAGCCGAGAGGATTTTCTGAATTGAGGGATTCAGAACAGACTGCGACTAGTAGCGCTAGTGCAGAAGAATTCGCTGAAGCGATGAAAGAACTCCACACCAGGGTGAAGGAGCGGATATTGAAATCAAGCCAGGAGTACAAGCACAGAGCCGATCAGCATAGAATACAACTTCAGTTTGAAGTTGGTGATCTAGTTCTGGCACACTTGAGGAAGGAAAGGTTCCCAAGGGGAACATATAATAAATTAAAAATGAATAAAATTGGGCCATGCAAGGTATTGAAGAAAATGGGACAGAATGCTTATGAAATTGAGTTACCGGATGGGATCGGAATATCTCCGATATTTAATGTTTCAGATTTATATCCATATAAAGCTGATGAAGCAGGAACAGAAAGTGATGATCAACCAGAGATCCAGTGGCAGAAGCAGATGCCAGTCGTAGAGAAGCCACAGATGGAATAGATATTGGATAAACGAGTGGGTAAGAAAACCAGAAGGAAGGAATATTTTCAATATTTGGTCAAGTGGAAGGGTCATCCAGTTGAAGATGCCAGCTGGGAGACTGAAGCAGAGATACAAAAGCATGGGCAGACCGTGTAGGAGTTGATGGACAGAAGCCCATGAAAATTTTCAAGCGAGGGAGTATGATGCAGGAGCATCCCTCACGTCAAGCGAGCCAACACAAAATGCAATGGATAGCTGGATAAGTGACAGCACAATTTTTTTTGAATTTTCTTTTGAAGTTGATGCACCAAGCATAAATGAGATCATTTAATGAAGGCGCCTTGGTAAAATGTAATCATACCTAGAGCCATACTCTCTCGTCTGAAGTAGATGGAGGAATTTATAGTAGTTAATGCAGGTAGGTAGGATTTTTCTAGATTAGACAGTTCTAGAAGAAAAGAGGGAGAACGGATATAGACACCCTCATTGTATATTGTAACATAGTTCAGGAAGAGTTAGAAGAATCCAGAGCATAGGAGAGAAACAGAGAAATGTAGAAGAACACCCATGTACAGATCTTGAATTAATAGAAGAAGTTGATTCAGATTCATGGATGTTGTGTTATTCTCTGTGTATGTGTGTTGAATGCTATGCTCATGAGTATTTACTTCTTGTTAAGTATTTTCTATTATGACGGATGTATGATTTCATGTGTTGAGATTGGAATCTGAGAAGAAGTGGAATGAGTTACAATTGTTTCTCTACTTGAGCAAGGATTCCTGCAAGGAGTGCACTTGAAGTCGTCTGCAAGGAGTGTGTTGACAGAAGGCTCAGAGAGTTAACTTTTGTTCTCATTCGTCTCGAAGGTGCAGTTAGGCACAGTTCCATGCAAGGAGTGCACAGGCCAAGCTAAGTCTCAGAGTTGCAATTCTGAGCAGAGTATCCGAAGACTGCTGTTGCAGGAGTGCACAGAGTCAAAGGAAGCTTGAACAGTTGAAGTGTTCGTAGGTTTGCCGCAAGGAGTGTGTGCAAAGAACATCTTTGAGGTTGAAGTAATTGAGGAAAGCTCAGGAAGAATAGGCCTCTGAGTTGCTAAAGATTAGAGTAGATATTGCAAGGACGTCACAGGTTGGCGAGTGGGTGAGCTAGTCTCGTAAGGAGATATTCAGTCACCCCCATGGAGTTACGAAAAGGAGGAATGGACGGAAAAAATCATTTGAGGAGGTTTCACGAAGCTCTGTGGGTTGTTGGATCTTACGAAGGTGCGAGGAGGTTACGATCACATTAGAGTCCAGACTCGAAAGGCTGGTGAACCGTTGGATCAGCAGCTGAACTCCCGTCAACCATTAGATCTAGCCGGAGTTACGCTGGGTTTAATCCCTAGTGAGCGGAGGAGAGTCCCTAAAAACTCATCGGGATATTGAAGTTATCGAGAATTCCAGAAGTGAAGAAATCTTGCAGTTTGAAATCGCGATCCGCAATATTCCGATAAGATCAGAACCGTTCGTTGTGGAGGACGCGTGTCCGTAGATCCCGAGGAGTCGGGGATCAGTATATCGGGATTTCTAGTGACGTGAGAATCAGTATAGGAGGAATCGCAAAACTCCGAAACGTGACGACCCCACAGTCATAGCAATTGAGTGAAGAACAAGTGTCACCCCACATCAGGGTTTGGGATACAGAAGGTTCTGTGAACAAGTGCAATGGAAATTACGATATCATGATACGCGATATCCCGACGACCACGAGAACAGTGTGGGCCCACACGAGTTGGCAAGTGGGCAGGTGGCACATCGCATGTTGGGATCTCGTGGGTGGAAAGACTGAGGATTTGGTGTTAAAATTCATGAAGCACGAGGACACAAAGCAGGGAAGTGGTGAGAGGACTAGGAGCCGTCCATTTGAGCAGGATAGGTGGTAGATATCGAGAGATCTCGCGAACTCGGGAGTTGACAGGGTGAGAGCCCAAGTATTGGGTATCCCAAGTCACAAAGACGCGAGGAGCGAGAAGGAGAATAGTCGTTGGATCCAGATCAAAGGAGAACCGTCGGCTCTACATGTAGGATCGTGTATCGGGGTCTCGTGAGAAAAGACTCGAGGATTTGGCCATGGGGATCGTGATATTGCGAGAAGTGATATCTCGACAATTGGAGGACAGTGTGGGCCATAGCGGAGTCGGGGAGTGGAGGACAGACGGCATAAGCCATCGAAATCTCACCGCGAGAAGTCCCCAAATATCGGCGTTAGGATTCACGATCTCGTGAAGTCTGAAGTATCAGTGAGATAAGGGACCATTGAAAAGTCAACTCACGTGCGCATCGGCATTTCGGTGCACCGGGTATCGGGAGTTGGAAACCCAAGTGTTTGACATAGCGAGTTGCGAAGTCACGATAGGATAAATCACGATAGGAGAAGGGTGAGGTCAGCATTGATTCATATCGGTGCTCGGGGACTCGTAAGATTCACACCCGACCACTGGCCTTTGGACTCATGAAGTCACGATTTCCGATCCTCCGATAAGCAGAAGGAGGGAAGTCCAGCGAAAGAATTTGTGGGTAGATAATTCCCGATAGGGAAGTAGAAGAGCCTTGGAGTTCTTCGGGCTGAGAAGAAGAAGATCTTATGAGAGGACGTGCCCTGGGTGGCGTGCCCTGCATCAAGTGCTCACATATTGCATGCATGTTTATGTGCACGTGCATGTGCATGTGCATGTAACCACATGAGGAAATTCATTGGCGTGTTTCCAACAACCAGTTTGGAAGGGTTTTGAAAATATATAGAGAGTAAATAATATGTAATGAATCCTCCTCTTTTTTGGTGACTTCTAAGATCCATGAAAATGAGCATCAATGCATATCACATATTACTAGAATAAAATATTTTGAAGAATATGGTTATCAACTTAAGTAAAGATTCATAGTCCACACCTTCTAATCATAGGATGCTCTCAAAATTTCTTCAAGTAGACTTAAAAGAAAAAGACACAATTCACCAGATGCGAGAAGACATCGGTCTTGTGAACGATAACTCTCTTTCTTCTAACCTAGAGCAAGAAGAAGCCAATAGACATAATGTTTTTCTATAATTTCTATGTTTAGCAAAGTAATTAGAATATTAAGAATCTTTTTTAAATTGTATAATTCAGATAGTCTAAAGTTTCCCCATTTCTATTTTTAAAAAATATGAAACCAATATAACATATAAAATAAAAGGCTTATAAATCATAAAAGATCTATGAATATGTTATCAACCTCATTTTCCACCTTTCAAAATTTATGGGGCATGCCTAATATCAACCATTTTTTATTTAAAAGTGATTGTTGCTACTTAACTACCCTCATGCATGGGGACTTTGGTCATGAATGACTCGATATTTTGGTATATTTTTTCTGGGTTCATGGATATGGTTTCAATTTTGGCAAATCCTCCCTAAACTAATTGTACTTTTTTGTTTATATATAAAAATAGAAAATTGTTTTTTAGATTAAATAACGAAAATAATAATAAAATGATACATTAAATAATAAAATAAATAATAGTAAAGCAATACATGTAATAATACTATAGTAAAGACATTAGTAATGTAACTTATTAATTGTCCCCAAGGTGTAGGACAGTCGATGACGGAGTGTGTTGTTAAGCCACTCCATGTTGAAAAGTCATCGGTTCGAAACATGTGGGGACAAAAAATCCAACCATGTTAAGGGTTGGTGTGGCTAAGGCCGGGTGCGATCCCCGGGTGATTTTGACGGCTTAGATGCCCCTGAGTCGTGATTTGTGAAGCCACAAGTTAATCCCGATGCCAACAGATTCGACCACATTAACAAACAAACAAAAAAATGTAACTTATTAATTAATTATTAAAGTAAATGTAGCAATAAAGTTAACATGATTAAGTAAAGTATTAATACATTAGTATATTATTAATACATTAAAATAAAATATTAATATAAAGTATTAATATATTAGTAAAGTAATAATAAAATAGTACATTAATAATGTATAAATAGATTAATGTGATATCACATAAATATACTAAAGTACTAATCTATTTATTAATTTATTAATACATAAATACTTTAATAGGTTAAAATATTAATGTCTATTAATACCTTAATGTAATATATAAATTAAAATATTAATATATAATGCAGTGTATTAATATAATATATCAATTAATAAATATTTTAATAATGTATTATATTAATTAATTAATACATTATAAATTAGTACATTGCTAAAATATTAATAAAGTAATAAAGTGTACATTAATAAAGTAAAAATACATTATAACATAAACATTAAAATATTACATTAATATATTAATATGATGTTATTACATTTAGAAAGTATGAATAGATTAATAAAATATTATTACATTTAAACATAAATAAAGTATTAATACATTAATAAAGCATTAATATATTATGAAAATATTAATACATTAATAAAATATGAAGTAAACTAAAAAATATTAAAATATTATTAATTAATATATCAATAAAGAATTTATGTTAATATATTATAGGATACAAAAGTACAATAATACATTAAAATAATGAAATATTAGTAGTATATTAATATTCTACAAATATATTTATAATACATTAATAAAGTATTAAAAAATTAATAAAATAATAAAACATTAAGAATATCTTTCAGTAAAACATTATTCATACATTAATAAAGTATTAAATCATTAATAAAGTAATATTATATTCATATACTAATATATAAATATATTGATGATGATGATGATTAACATCCACTAAGACCTAATTGGTATATCAAATCTTAAGAAGGTAAGTGATTACTTGTGATTCTTTAGAATTTTGTTTATGTGCTAGAAAAGCATTAAGAGAAGCTTTCCAAGATCACCATACTTTTGTTGAGTTAAGAGGTTAGGAAAGTTGGTAGTGTGATCAATATTTTGAAAATGAGATCTAATATGGGTATAGGCTGGACAATCTAAGAGAAATTGCTTTTCATCTTCAACCTTCTTAGTGTCACAAAGGTGACACACTCTTTCATCCCATGGCGTTTGAGGAATTGACCAATGCCCAGTTTCACTATGGAGCTCATGAGAATTTGTTCTTATCTTAGCAATACTTATTTTTTTCTTTACACTTGGCAAAACAGATAGATAATTTTGATCTTCCATATTAGGGTTGATTACATCTTTATAATACTTTAATTTTATTTTTTCCTCTATCTCTTTATCACACCAATTGTTTCCTTAAATTTTGATTTGACGTTTTTTTTAATAGTATCTTTATTCTGCAAAATGGTTTCTTCCATGATTCCCCAATAGTTTAGCCAATATCGAGCGTCTTTATGCCATCCTCTCTTGAGTCGATGGTGGTTATGACTTGATTTGGAAGAAATTTTAGGTAGCCTCTTGTCTTCCATGTTGTTTAACTTGTTCTTATACATTAGGCATCTAGTCATAGCCATGTTGTCAATAGGGGAGAGGCTAGTTTCTACGAGGAGGATGGGATAGGGCGTATTTCCTTTAATTTTGAGATTATAGGTTATAAAATTCTTTTGTATTTGCTCTATCTTTCTCCAGGATTCACGAGAGATACTATAGCCCCAGAGTTCATATCCATAAAGAATAACAGGTGTAACAAGAGTCTCAAAGAGGAGTTTCTTCTTATCCGAACTCCAAAGTTCAGCGAATTTACAATTGTTTTCAAGCCCATAATAAGATTTCCATCCCCCAATGATCCTTTTCTCAGTGCTATAATTCCAATTAAGCTTGTGGTGAATATCAATTCCAAGATATTTGTATGAATTCACTTCCTCCAAGTTGTTGTTGTTGTCATATACAAAGGTATCATAAGGGATCTTATTGGATTTAATAATCATGACCTTAGTCTTATCAGTATTAACAATCATACCCATATTGGAGCAAAAATCCTTGAGGATTCTTAGTTAGTTTTCAATATCATGGGGACTCCTTGCCATAAGAACAATATCATCAGCATAAAGAAGAAGATTGATGACTATACCAGTGACAATAGGTCCGATACAACATGCTTTTTCCAAGCATTCTTCTAATTTATCAATGTATATGCCAAAAAGGGTAGGGGACAAGGGACAACCTTGTTTGACTCCGATATTCTTAATAAAGTAATAATATATTGATACAATAATATATAAATGTACTAATACATTAATGTATTAGTTAAATAATATTAATGTATACAATAATAAATACATTAATATTAATATGTGAAAGTGTTAATGTGTTACATTATTGTATAATGCTATGTATTAATTAATTAATAATAATACATTATTATATTAAAAGTTAAAGTATTAGTTAATTAATTAATACATTTATAAAATATGAATAAATTAATAAATTATTAAAATATTATTAATTAATATATTAATAAATCATAAATAAATATGAAAGTATTAATATTACATTAATACATTAAAGTAATAAAGTATTACATTATTAATAAGGTAAAACACATTAAAGCTGGTGTATAACATTATTACATAAAAACAAAACATTAAGGTATTACATTTTTACATTAAAGTATCAATACATTAATACAATATTCATTAATACATTAATAAAATAATAATACATTAAATGTATATTTTGTATTGTATTAAATTTATTATATTATTTTATTATTATTAATGTATTAATACTTAAATCTAAACATTACATTATCGTATTAAATAATTAATACATTAATACTTTAACACATAAATGTGTTTATGTATGAATGCAATAATTTAGAGACCATTATGGTTGATCATGGTTGACCTTTCACCATGCTTGACTATGGTTGACCATCACTATGGTTGACTAGGGGTTACCGATATTGACTATAGTTTCACATGCCTATGGTTGGTCTTCGTAGACAATGTGGAGATGATATGGTGGGCGATGTTGATTATGTTTTACCAAGGTCTACTACAACATTATCGCATTGCAATGGTGATCAAGTTTTGTTCGTCACATTAAAACATAAGGTTTTGTTTGTCACATGACATCGACATATTACGCTTGACCATGCTTCACTATGGTTGATTATGGTTGACCACAACTGACTATGGTTGATTGTAGTTGGCCATTGCTGACTATGAATGGCCATGGTTGTCTGTGGTTGACCATGATTGACCATGGGTAACTAGAGTTGACAGTGGTTGATTGTCGCTGACTATGCTTAACCATGGTTGAGTATGGTTGACCATGGTTGAGTATGGTTCACTATGGTTGAGTATGGTTGACCATCATTTACTATGGTTGACCAAGCTTCACTATGGTTTACCATACTTGACTATTGTTGACAATGGTTGACTATGGTTAATATGGTTGTCCATGGTATACGATGGTTAACTATGGTTGACCATGGTAGAGTATGGCTCACCATGGTTGAGTATGGTTGACCAGGCATGACTAAGGTTGACTGTGGTTGGCAATGCTTGACCATACTTGACCAAATTTGACCATGGATGAGTATGGTTGACTGTGGTTGTCCATGGTTGACCATCAATGACCATTATTGAGTATGTTTGGGTATGGTTCACCATGGTCTACATTCACTAAGTATGGTTGACCATGGTTGCATAAGGTTGAGTATGGTTGATGATGGTTGACTATGGTAGATTATGGTTAACCATGGATGACCATGGTTGAATATACTTGACCATGGTCTACCATGTTTGACCATGGCTAAATATGGTTGACTATGATCAAGTATGGTTGACTATGGTTGACGATAGTTGACCATGGTTGACTATGGTTTTGTATGGTTCACCAGGGTTTACTATGGTTGAGTATGGTCGACAATGGTTGAGTATGGTCGATAATGGTTGACCATGTTGACTATGTATGACAATGTTTAACCATGTTTGAGCATGGTTGTTTATGGTTTTGCATGAAAGGATATAGTTGACTATGGTTGACCATGGTTGACAATGTTTGATAATGGTGACAATGCTTCCCATGTTGACCATAGTTGAATATGGTTGACTAAGCTAGATTGTGCTTTCCCATGATTTCATATTGTTGACCATGGTTGACTATGAATGACTATGGTTAATGAGGGTTGTTCGTGTTTGACGAAGGCCATGTTATAGATGGGTGATTATGATATTGTTTTAACTAATTTTTTATCATGGTTGACTGTGGTTGACTATGATTGACGAGGGTAGACCATGGTCAACTATGGAAGACCATGTTGACCATCATTTTCTATGATAAAGTTGTAATTTAAATCTCTTAACTATGTTTGACTATGGTTGACCATGGTTGAGTATTAAGGATGATGTTGACAATGAGTGACTATGATAGACTATGGGTTCACTATGTATGGAAATGGTTGACTATGGTGATCATGTTTGACTATGATTGACCATGGGTTTCCATGTTTTACAATGTTTGAAGATGGTTGACTAATGATTACTATGGTTGGCTTCCATAACAATCTGACATTGCTAAAGGGTAATTTTCGATTTTCATTTTAGGATATGGTTATCACATTAAGAGGTGTGGTTATGTTCATCACATTGTAATGTTCAATTTTTTTCAACACATTAGGATGTCTAGTTATTCTCAGAGTCACATTATGACATCAGGTTATGGTCATCACATTGCAACACTAGGTTTTGTTCATCACATAACAATATCGAGCTATGGTCATTAGATAGAAATGTTGGGTTTTGTTCATCACATAACAACATCAAGCTATGGTCATTAGATAGAAATGTTGGGTTTTGTTCATTGCATTACATTGTCATCTTATGTTCATCACATTACGACGTTGGGATATGTTAATTACATTGAAATGTTGGGTTACATTCATCACATTGTAATTTCAGGTTAAGTTCATCTCATTGCAACATTGGGGTATGTTCATCACATTGCAACATTAGCTTTTGTACATAACACTATGACATTAGGTTATGTACATCACTTTTCTATGCTGGGTTTTGAATGTTAGATTGTGACATTTAGGTGTGTTAGTCAGATTATTGTCATCACATTGGAACATTGGATTTTTTTCATTGCATTAGGATGTCAAGCTATGTCGATCACATTGTGACGTTGGGATATATGGTTTCCACATTGCAACATCATGTTATGTTAGTCACCACTAAAATGTTAGGTTATGTTCGTCTCATTATGACATAGAGATATGTTTGTGACATTGCGACGTCGGGTTTTGTACGTCACATTGCAATAAAAGGTTTTGTATATCACATTGCAATGTAGGGTTTGGTAGGGATGACCATGTTTGACAGTGTTTGAAGAACATTGACCAATGTTTACTAGGGTTAGCTTCCAGCACAATGCAACATTGGCAAAGGGTTAGTTTCCATTTTCATGCGAGGATATGATCATCACATTAGGAGGTAAGGTCATGTTCATCACTTTGTAATGTTCTCTTTTGTTCGACACATTATGACGTCTAGTTATGATCATCACATTGTGAGGTCGAGTTATGTTCGTCACATTTCAACAAGTTTTTTCATCACATTACACCATCGAGATATGGTCATCACATATCAATGTTGGGTTTTTTTCATTACATTACTATGTAAACTCATGTTCATCACATTGCAACATTGGGATATGTTCATTACATTGAAACATTGGGTTACATTTTAGGTTATGTTCATTTCATTCCGACATTGGGCTATGTTAATTACATTGGAACATTCAGTTTTGTACATAANATTTTTTTCATTACATTACTATGTAAACTCATGTTCATCACATTGCAACATTGGGATATGTTCATTACATTGAAACATTGGGTTACATTTTAGGTTATGTTCATTTCATTCCGACATTGGGCTATGTTAATTACATTGGAACATTCAGTTTTGTACATAACAATGTGACCTTTGGTTATGTATTGCAAGATTTGTACTTATGCAAATCCCAACACAAGACTCTAAAATATTGCGTAACTATGGAAGAACCTACCACTATCACCTTAGTAATAAATTCCTTTTTTTTAGTGATGGGATAGGTCCACCACAAGGGAGGCTTCCCTGGTGATCTGAAGGGATCAACTAGCAAGTTTATTATCCTAGCCTACCTTCCCCTATTTTTATCACTATATGATTGATCTAGGTCAAGCTAAGATAATAGGTTTGAATATGTTTTGGTACCTTTCGAGAATGAGAACATGTTACAACATATACATAAAAATTTCCAAGCTCAAGTATGAAATAAACACCTTTTTTAGACAGTAGAAAAGTTAGACTGCTATTATGGTTGCAAAATATAGCAATAAGACAATATTATAACAAAAATAAGTAATTTGTAACAAAAAAATAATAAGTGCTCAAAAATGCCACAATTGACCATGAAATTTAAATATTCAACTAATATAATACTATCCAATTGTTAGAGGAAATTTATGAATCAGTTAAGACACCTTTATATCAGTGTATGCAACAAATTAAAGTGATTTCAAATGGTTGTACATCCAACCTTTATTAACAAAAACAAATAATTTTGTAAGTTTTCTAAAGTTAGTGTTAGTGTAGTTAGTGGAAAGCTTGAGAATTTTGAGAGTGATTTCATTAATCATTTCATCATGAGAATGATTTAAGACTATTTCCTTTAAGATTTATGGAGTCTTTCAAATGCAGCTAAGACTGAAGGAAGGTTGGCCAGCTTGAGACCAAGAGGTTGGATCTAAAACCTAAGGTGAAATCATGTTTGGGCCTTATGTTTTATATCTTGAGGAGAAGAAATTCTAGGGTGCAAACACATTTGGGCCCTAGAAGTTTTTCCTCCTTTCTTGTAGCTTCAACTAGGTCAAAGATCAAAATTTTAGGGATAAAATTATAAATTTCTAGAACTTTAGGACTTTAGGTTTCTAACCCTAGCAAGGAAAATTAACTAATTTAAAGAGAAATACAACCCTGTGATAGGAAGAAGAACTTATGTTCCTCTCTTAGGGTTTCACCAAACAAGCTTCCTTGCAACAAATAACAATTTCACCATAAACATAAATAACATCAAAGTAAATTATAGAAATACACTTACTTTATCCAATAAACCAAGAGAATTGAACCCTAATTGAAAAAATATTCATCCAAAATCATCAGCTCCATCCACAAGAGACCGTTCCAAGAATAGTGGATGAGAGAGAAGAGCTAGTTACCCATAAAGGGTGAAACTTTCTGACATGTTTCAAGGGTGAGTGAAAGATGATGATAAAAATGAAAGTGAAGCTATCCTTCTTATGTGATGCTAACTTAATACATTTGTGCAGAAAAAATTTCAACAAGAAATTAGAAGTGGGTTGAACCCCTCATTTAACCCTTTACAAAATTCTAAAGAGAAAAATAAATCAAAATAACCCACACATGTAAGGTGTCAAGGCTAGGTAGGGTGACATCAAGCCTCCAAATGTTAATATAAGGCTTCTAAAGGCCACGTCGAATCCTAAAAGGTGAAGAAGATGTCAAGTGAGGTGTCTCCTAACCCAAGGTCATGCCAAGTCATCTTCAGTACCCATACATCTATCAAACTCTAAGGATGTCAAACCCTAGAAGGTGATGTCAAGGGCCTCAATGTGTTATGTCCAATGAGAGGAGGGTTGCATCTTATCTCTAAATAATTCCTAAGTTTTTGTTGCTACAACATCCTCTATCCTCTATATAAATAGGCCCTGGGGTACTCTTCCTAGCTTGTGGGGATTCCAATCCATCAATGTGCTATAGTGATTGAATATGCTCAAATCAAGGCCCATATGTCCATCATCCAAGGTTCTGAGGATGTGAGAGCCAATATATGGGGGTGGTGAGTCATTGGATGACCCAATGCTCTCCATCATAAGCACTGAGGTACTATAATAAAGGCACAATGTCATGTATACAAGCCCAAGACATACCTCAAAGAACCATGTCATCTCCATGAAAAATAAGAAAAAGTATAAATGATGGTCAACCAAAGTTCATAAGAAACATTAGTCGTTAAAAAATTCAATGTAATATGCAACTTAAGATATAATACTTGTAAGAGAATTCACCTCACTATCCCTTTTAATCATCACACAATCACAGGACCCCATGTGAGTTACCAATTTTAAGTATGGTAGGGCCTTCATGCAACCTTATTAGGTGTTCCACCTAGACATGAAATAAAATAACCTAGGTAGAGGGATATTTACCAAGAATGACAAGGGAAAGTAAGAACCATTCAAGAGTAAGTGTGATAATGATATGGTTTTAGGGATTAATTCATGGTTAATAGTTTCATTCCTTTCCTTGTTTAAAATCATTTTATTATTATTTTCTTACTGGCTATGAAAACATCTTCAGACCTTTATCCCCTCTTCTCATGAGAGAATTGACCATGACCCTTTTCCAAAGTTTAGTACACTATGAGAGGATCCAGGATGGAAAGTTTTAAGTATGGTAGGGAAAAAAGGTTACCATTGAGAGGGTCCCCGAGTAATACCCCTTTTCCTTGGGTAGTGAAAATGTAGCACTAGCGAACATAAGTGGACGACCAAGGTGAAATAAGGAAACTGACATAATTTATAAAACAAGTGATTTGTTATCCAACTTCAACCAAAGAGCCTCATCTACATGCATGGAAAATTAAGCACAACACTTTGTATGAAAGAAGGACAACATACCTCACAGTGATGATGGATTACCATCTGTGATAACTTAGATTGATTGAATGTGATGAGCCTTAGTTGATCTGTAGATTTAATGGTGAATGAGGTGGGATACTAGGCCATGAGAGATGATCTCCTCTAATTATCCCTAGGCATGGGGGGATAACATCTCGCTCCAACATGGGTACATGCGATCATCATAGAGTGCATGAGAACCTTAGTATCTGTTGCTATCCAAGGGATACAATATTACACCCATTTCAACCAACAATTCCCTTTAGAATTATTTTTTGGTGGATGTGATCCACTGAATGTCAGTGATAAATCCAAAACAATGCAGACAAGAAACTTTTCCTTCATTACAAACGCTAAAGAAAAAACCTAAAAATTTGGTATTGACCATCCGACTGAAGGAGTTGACCCTCTCGTTGCAATGAGGATCCTGATCTAAGCAGTCATATCCATTGGAGCAAATATTCAGGAAAACATTTAGAACCTAAGGTAGCCAATCTGGTTTAGCCCAACAAACAACAATAATTTTTCATTCTGAACTAGAGAAGTTTCAGACAATCCAAATACAAGTCAAGGTATCCAAATTAGAGCCAACAACCTTAATAAAAGTATTCAACAACTAGACAACATATTTTTCTTCCACATTCAACAAACTCAGAAAAAAGGAAAATGTAATTTCCTACCTAAAAACAATCTAACATGTCACCACCGATGAAAAATACAAACAAGTTATATCCAACCAGTTAGAGAAATAAAAATCAGTTGACATACACCTGACATGACAAGAAAGAAAATGTCTGCATGAAGCAATAAAATCCTAGATGATAACAAACCAAGTGGTAAAATAGCTCGACAAAATAAAAGAAAAAACTGAAGAAATAAAGAAAAGTTTCAACGTAGAGTTGATCGTAGTAAATGAAGCACCTCCGAAAGAAAAAAATAGAAATTTTGAAAGAAATGAATACAATGGATATATAGGCTCATCTTTTAGTCAATGAATGGTGAAATTTCTCCAATTATTTGCTACATTTGGCATTAACCATTTATCAAACAACATTCGAGAAGTTACCGCAGTCCCCTGCAGAACAATCAAAAGAACCATCAACATACCAATAATCTATTAGGATATTTAGACACTGAGTAGTTAGTTAATATCTACTTGGTATAATGTTTCATTAGGTAAAACTGTGTTTCTTTAGTATGCATTAGTATGCATTTGTAGTTAGGAAATCTGAAGCTCCTGATATGTTCCTGACATAGAGTAATCCAATGTTTCATACTCTCCTTGATCTTAATGAATACATAGATCCATGACTTAACACTTGATTGGTCCATGATATATATTTAAATATCATGGAGGGTCATTTTTTGATGATCGATTGTGATAAACTCTTCTATAAAATCTCTCTATACTCTTTTTATTTTTCATTAATAAACTGCTTCAAGTGGTCGTGTTAGCTAAGGCTGTGGATGTTTCCCCATAGGGGTTTTACCATGACAAAACATCAGTATGTTGATCTATGATCTGGTTGTGTTAGTGGTTACTGAAGTTGTTTGTCCTATGTTGAAATAACTGTGTTATTGAATATGGTATCAAAGCATCTTTGAAGACCCTCTCCCATTGTAGATCGAGATCATGAAGTCGAGTTGTCTCATCTATGTTTTTTTTCATTTCCATACATTATGGGATGAGAGGACTATTACATTGTGTTTGGAGTACTTGTTTGAGTCGGGAATATTTTCCATTTCACTTGAAAAGGTTTATGTTTTCCAAAGATATGACCAATTCAGTCAAATTCGGAGGTATAAATCCTAGATACACCCTTTTAAAAAGTTTGTAGATTATTATTTCAGTTATATTTTACTTTATATTGTTTTTTTATGGGTTTTTTCTCTTTTAGATATGTGCATTCTCTTTTCCCATCATCCTGTGCAATCTCAGTAAATCAGAAACACATATAAAAATGTGCATTTTCCAAGTAAGCTAACTGAGATCTAACCCTTGTTTTCATTGAGAAGATAATTGTTTTTCTTGTGTGAAAAGAGTTTTTTATGAGAACTCTCTCTAAGGCCATATTCCACAACAAAAACAACAACAAAACCCCAATAATCCTTCTAAACAATACAATAATTTTTTCTATCTTACTTGATTAAAAGTTGCCTTATTAAGTAAGAGGTCTAGAGTTCAAGTCCATGGAACTTCCTTTTATAAAGTAACTTCATAGTAAAAGTGATCCTTGCTTATTTTTATAAAAGTGGATCACTTCATGTTAAGCCCTAAATAGTGGTTCATTACCCCTTAATTAGGGCATATTATATTATTAATGTTATGTTATTTATGTTGGGTTTATTCCATTAGTTGTAATTATACCTACTAGTCTCCTATATATACCAAGGAGACATTTTCATTTTGAATCATCTTGTAATTGTACATTTATGTGGGCATAAGGAAGTTTCCCCCTCGAAGAGGCTTATTATTTGAGTTTCTCTCTTTTTCAAGGCGTTGATTACTTATTATGAGGTTTTTGTATGATATATTGATATTTGGTTCTTAACATATGGTATTAGAGCTCAAGGTCTTAGGGTTTCACTGCTACATCTGAAACACCTTGGAATTTTCTGATCTGAAAATAGAAGGCTGACTTGTTATGCTATGCAAGCACCCTCTACCTCATAAAAATAAACCTTAACAGGACCTTGCTTCATGTGTTAAAATAGGCAAGATAGTTTATGTGTTTAGTTTATGCTTCTTCTTGTCAATGTGCATGTATGAGGAATGTTCTTTAAAAGATTGAATATGTGTTATAAACCAATGTACAACAATATAAAATGTAGCAAATAACACAACAAACGCACAACAATAACAAGATGATAAAGGAGTTCACCCCTCTCTGGGATACGTCTCCTTGAGCCTCCTTCAATGGACTTGGCTCTATGGGATTAGTTTGTCAAATGTTATTTTACAATCTGCTTCTCAACTCCAATGGATTTACAGACTGTACCATTGGGTTCAGAATACATAAAAACCCCAAAAATGACTGTTAAAACTCTGCAAATGGACAATGGCTCATCCAACAATGACCTCTTCTACATGTGACCTCCAAGCTTCCCTGAAATTGAATGAGGCAAAAACCCCTGCAAAATTCCTCCAATGGATCTGAAACCTATCCCAATGAGTTCAGAGCATAATAAACAGTCAAGAATGACTATTCAGTCTCAGAAAATGGATATGTGCTCATCTGAGTAATGCCTCAAACAATGAGGGCTTTAAGGCTCCTGAAGCTTCCTCAAACTTCAAATGTGAAAAACCTGCAAATGGGCTCTTCAAATTCCTATTAAAATGGTTCCAATAGACTCAGGACATCCAAAAACCCCTAGCTGGGCTTTTACAGCTCCTCATTTGGCCAAAAATTGAAGAAGTTATGCATTCTGCCATTTTTCTTCTTCAAGCCTGCTGTAACCTGTTCGCCATTTCGCACCTCTGGAAGACTGAACCTGGCTTCTGAGCGTTTTTGGTCACAAAACTCAGCACACACGCGCCTCTCCACAAAACGCGCTAATTTGTCGCACCGTTAGCGAAACTAAGGCCCTCCAAGTCGGAGGTGTTGGGCGCATGGGGGACCATATGGCCACGTCCCAGCGCTAAAATAGGAACCTGTTTGCAAGTTTCAATCCTGACTTGACATGTGGGTGTATGGTGGCATAACCGTTTGAAAACCCAATGAAAAAAAATCCGCGCGCATACATAAATGTATACAAACTGTCGGGCCTATGAAATACAGTGGAACCGAGATTTTAACCACAACACTGCGCATTATATATATGTTGCATGGTTTATAGTGGAACCACGATTTTACCGTTCCAACGCGTCCATTTAAACAATAGTATGGTCACATGTTTGCGGTCATGTGACCGGGGGTGAGGGCTCCATTCGATCCAAAAGCCCGCGCACATAACTGTGGCAAGGGTCACAGTTTACCATATCAAACTATGTGTTTGAACCAAAATTTTAAAACGCGCGTACAAGAATAACCAGTGGTCATGTGCTGTGGAATGAAACCACAGTTTAACATTGGAAACCCATATAATATAATCCACGCGCCTTTACATGGAAAATAGAGTCACATGAAATGAGAGCGTGACCGGGGGCTGGGGCTTAGCCCCAGCCCTAACCCCGCGCAAATAATTAAAATATCCCACATAAATAAGTTTTTCAACGTATGATTATTCAAACCATTATCGTGGCACGTTGGCAGGCTGACCTTCGTTAAAGCTTTGTGTGGGGAGAGGTCCGGTGTTCAATTCCGGTAAACTAAACGAACTTTTGAACAACCCAGTAACCAACAAAGGGGTGCCACGTGGCAGCCCAGGATTGGGCCACGTGGCACCCAATCATTTGCCATCAAAACTGCCACGTGTCGTAATATTACTTGCCAATTGCCAACCAATAAAAATGTGCCACGTCACTTGCCACTTGTCAACCGTCGATTAGCCCACGTCATCGTACGGTCGCCACATCAAATGCTGACGTCAGCATGTGCCACGTGTCACCCTCTCAGTGGTGACACGTGTCACTTCCCAATTGGTCCAAACGTACACCGAAAGTGCCAAATACGCATGACACATGTCATGCCCAGGAGATACCACATCATTGTACAGAATGTATGGCCTGCCACATCAGCTGTACGACCTCTGCCACGTCAGCATCAAATTTTTGCCTGTTTGGCTCGACGAACAGATCACGATATCTTCTCCATATAGACTCCGTTTGTGAAAATAAATATACCGCCGGAATCAGGAGAACGAGACGGACGCAATGGCACCATTTTCATCACATTCCAAGCACTTTGAAATTTTAGCAAATTTTAGACCCTTGGTCCAGATTCTGATCACGCCTTCCCGCTAAAAGGCTTTTGGACCCACAAAAGATTATAATCATCGATCTGAGCTTCAATACTCTTTTGCTTTCAAGTTTTATCAACTGATTCTACTTGAAAAGACTTTTCGACAATCACCTGGGTACCTTGACATGCCTTGCACTGCAACTGGCTATGTCCCTCAATCACTGCTCTCTAGCTGCTGCTGACCCACTGTTCTCGCTGTGCTTGGAAGACTGCCAGNTTTTCCTACGACATCTTGTCACAAGCCAAGAAAACCATCAATCTTGAAAATAAATAATACAAGACTGAAAAATAATGACAGCAAAGTCTTTTTGCTCTTAAAGCAACTGTCGCATCTTGTGCTTCATCAAAGCACATAGTTTTTTTTCCTGCATCTTGGTGCACTCAAACTTGACTTACAAGTCATCCAACACAATCGACTAAACACAAGTCGAAAAACATGAACGACATAACATAGTTGCCAAGATAAAATCGACACAAGTCGAGACTCATGGGAAAAGCATCAAGCTTCCAAAATGACAAGTCTAAAAACATGATAAACAATCATGCTACAATCATGAGTCATGCATGATGAAGTAACATCAAATTCATTGTTTATGAACTCCAAAACCAAATGCATGTGCATAGCTTCTTCAACTCTCCTTCCTGTAGAAACATAGGTACTTAAACCCAAGACATGTGGGTACTAAAGAGATGAAAATGTAAAATGTATATGGCTGTAACAAAATGGACAGCATACCCCTCTTTTGCATGTTCTTGACGAGGTGGTACAACACAAGTATGCATTCAAAAGAAATTGCATTCACATGCAAACTTGCCGCTACCAAAATATGACAAATTGCTGCAACTTGTCAAATTCAACAAAAGTGAATAGCTAAGGCTGAAATGTGCATCAATACAGAAAAAATGCAAGCCTTACTTACGCAAGAAATCAATCCATTTCTTACCAAGCCAACTCAATGGTGAATCCTTCTGCTGAAAGTCTTCTTCTTGTGAATCATCTTGATCCACTTCAATGATGGAATCTCCTCTTCCATTCTTGTCAATCTTTTCATCCAAATGCTTCTTGTGAAGTGGACGAGAGGTTGGATGCAATGTCCAACATTGGTCAATGAGATGACCCCTCTTCTGACAATGACTGCAAATCTTTTGCATTTTCTCTTCATGTTGCCTTTGCTTGGAAAGTTTCCTGAAAATGGACTTTCTCTTCCAACATTTTGAAACATGATGGTTATATAAACCACAAAATGTACATGGCCTTTTTCCATTGTTACATGTAGATTTATCATGCTTAACATAATCAAAAGCAACTGAGTTATAGGCAGATTTATACCTTGAACATTCACCTTTATTGCCGCTTTGAGGAGGTGAATCGGAAGAGTTACAATCTCTCTTTTGAAGACTCTCAAATCTGCTCTTGTCCTCATGGATGTCGCAACCTTTTTGTTGCACACATTTGCATTCATCTTGAACACAAGTTTTGCATACTGAAGAGTTTGAACTGTCAACCAAAGTTTTTGAACTTTCACCTTGAAAACCTTCTTGAGGAGGTGAACTTGAAACAAAAATTGTTCTTGGAACTTTTTCATTAGTTTCCTCAACCTTGGAATTTTTTCCATCAATTCGTTCATAACCAAGACCACAATACTTAGGTCTCTCTTCAACCGCAATAGGCTCAAC
>JASDQU010205492.1:0-12298 GCA_032191745.1 Picea mariana
TTAATTAAATGCTCATTGGCTGCATCTTCTATTGGGATTCCTTCTTCTCTGTGTCCAGTATCCTATTCACCTTCGAATTCACTGGTGTCTCCTACATCAGCATTTCGTCTTCGTGATGTCTCCATGTCCTCCATTCTGGCCCAAAGATTTCATATCTCTCTCTCCATATCTGGATTTTGTACTTGCCTACCTCCGTCTCTGAACATTTCTCTTGCTCTGGACAATTCCCTTTCCTCCTCTGGATTGAATGATTATCTACCTCTCCTCCTTGGCAGCATGGTGAATTCTCCTTTTTCTCTATTATAGAAAACAAAGAAACTTTTCTATGATCTGATACCACTTGATGTAGGGGCGTGCCACCCAGGGGCATGTCCTTGCACAAGACCTTCTTCTTCTCGGCCCAAATAACTCGAAATTTCTTCTATCTCCTTATCGGGAGATCTGCACCCACAACAATCTGTTCCGAAGTCAGCCAAATCTCGTTGTCTCACGAGTTCATGACTCTTAACCCCCAATTTTTCCTTTCAAATCTCACGATACCCGAGCTGGAAATACGGGTATAGCTCCTTTTCTTTATGCGCACCTTCACCACATGAAATCGTGGGTTAGGCTTAATATTAGCGCCTCTCGCAATCTCGCAACCTTGCGATCTCACCGGTTAAATCGTCGAGGTTCACTAACCTAGTCCACGAGTCCCCGAGATGCAAGGATTCAACACGTGTCCACCTTCTGGCCACGCGGTCGCACCTTATGCTTTTCCACGCATCCCCACAAATCTCGGCCCTTCGGCACTTCGTGACTTGGCTTCCACATGAGTTCACTCCTTGGCACTTTGTGACTTATGAATCCTTGGTGCCACCTGTATTCCACTCATGCTCCGCTATGGCCCACACTGCTCCAGCTGTCGAGATATCGCCTTCTCGCAACCTCGCGATCCCCATGCCCAAATTATCGAACCTTTTCTTGTGAGGTCCCGAGACACGATCCCTCACTTAGATCCAACAGTCGTCCTGTGCTACGGATCCAACGGCTATCCTCCTCTCGCTACCTCGTGACCTCGCGAATTGGAGTACCCAAATTTTGGACTCTCAACCTACGAGCTCCCGAGCTTGCGAGATCCGTCGATCTCTCGCCACCTGTCCTCCTCAGATGGAAGGCTACGATCTCTTCACTCCTTCGTCGCCTCACGTCCTTGCGCCTCACGACTTTTCACACCCAATATTTGGTTCCTTACCCTGCGAACTCCTGAGTTCACGAGATCACCGATCTCTGCCACCTATCCTACGTCGATGGATGGCTCACAGCCTATGGTCACTTCGCGTCCTCGTGCCTTGTGAATTTTAACGCCAAGCACTTGGGCATTCACCCTGCGAGCTCCGAGTTAGAGAGATCTCTCGATCCTTGACACTTGTCCCTTCAGATGGATGGTTCTTAGCCTTCTCTCCACTTCACCACTCGCAAAGCAGAAGGGTTTCCTTGTCAATCCTTCAATTTCCGAGTCTACGAGCTAAGGATCTCCTTACACACGTCCTCCACAATGAACGTCTCTGATATTATCACGTCTCACGATCTTGCTGCTCTGGCTGCACAATCTTTGGGGCTTCAGCTCTCGAGTCCCCGATACATGATATCCCATGTAGATTTGATGGCTCCTGCGGCCCTGAAATCGATGGCTCTGCCTCTCCTGAGCTTCAAACCCTTCGAAATCTCCTCGCCGTAACCTCCTTGCACCTCTGTAAGATCTGACGATCCTCGGAACTTCACAAAATATCTTCATAAGATTTTGACCGTCCATCCTTCCTTGGTTAATCCACAAAATGAAAAAGGAGTATCTCTCTCTCTCTCTACGAGATTCCTTCGCTTCTTTGCCAACCTGCAACGTTCCTCCCCGAATTCAAGTCACACTTATCTATGCTGATCTTCAGTGATTCAAAGGCCTATCCTTCCTTGAGCTTTCCACAACTTCAACCTCAATGAGGTTCTTTGCACGCACTCCTTGTAGCAAACCTATGAACACCTCAATTGTTCGAGCTTCCTTTGACTCTGCGTACACCCTAGCAATAGTCCTTCCAAAGCTTCTGCTAAGTGTCACGCCTGAGACTCTCCTTAGCCTGCGCACTCCTTACATGGATTTAACAACCCACTTTCACTTCTGAGAGATTCAAGAACAAGAGTTTAAATCCCGAGCCTTCTGTCAATGCACTCCTTGTGGACAGCTCAACTGCACTCCTTGCAGGAATCCTTGCTCAAAGAGAAACAATTGTAACTCATCTTCTCCCTCTCAAATTTCAGTCTTAACACATGAGATCACACACACAGCATAATAACAAATGCGTAACAGGAAGTAATTCTCAGAGCATTCAACACGCATACACAGAGAATAACACAATAGCCATGAATCTGAATCAACTTCTTCTATTAATTCAAGATCTATACATGGGTGTTCTTCTACAACCCTTCTGCTATTCTCCTATGCTCTCTTGATTCTTCTAACTCCTGTTGCTTAATGAACTAACTTACAATCATACAAATGAGGGTGTCTATATTCGGTTTTCCCTCTTCCTTCGAGAACTATCTAATCCAAGAATTCAATTCTATCTACCTACAACTACTACTATAAATGCCTCTGGCTATCTCAGATGAGAGCATATGGCTCGAGGTCTGAGTACATTTCTACCAAGGTGCTTAAATTAAATGATCCCATTTATGTTCAATGCATCAACATCAAGAGATAATTTTAAAATTCAAAAACTTATGATGGACGTCTTTCAGCTGGCTTTCTGCTTCCACGTCAGTTTTTCTTTTTCATGAGGTATGCTCTTGCATCAGCTCAACATTCTTCCTCTCCTTGGCTTGCACCCAGTGTTCAAAGTGGATCTCCTTTGACTTTATTTCCCACCATTATTGGACACCTCAGAGGTAGAAAAACAACTAACACCAATAGAGCTCAACCCTGACTACATACAATAGGAATCCAATGATCATATTGTGTACAAATAGGTTAAGGGAACTGGCCAGAAAAGGATCTAAATTTACCGAGTTGTCAA
Source organism: Picea mariana (assembly GCA_032191745.1). NCBI lineage: Eukaryota > Viridiplantae > Streptophyta > Pinopsida > Pinales > Pinaceae > Picea > Picea mariana. The sequence goes on from JASDQU010205492.1 coordinate 3,048, forward strand.
AGCACGAAAACTCCTGCAGCAAGGCAAATGGCTCTCCCAAGGAAAAATTCAATAGAAATTTCCTCATATGACGGGGGAAATCAATGCAATGGAGACCATTACTTACTAAGAGGGGACGAATGATCCATATGAATTTCAGTGGCCTCCAACCTATTCCAACTGGCTCATTTTGGCATTTTTCTAGTTTGGAAGTTGTTGATAGGCGAAATTGACTGCTCGTCAACTGGAGGGGTGGATCCAGTCCGGGGTTGTCTAAATAACCCAATCTGTTTGGATTAATCCACTCCGACGGGCTTAGCGGCTCCGTTAGCCGATCTAAGTCCTAGGAAAGTGAAAGAAAAACTAAGCTAAAGAAACTAATCTAAGTGAAAAACAACTACTGTAACCTATATACAAATCTAATATATATTTACAGTTTTACTGGCTAATAGAATAATAATTCTACTTATTAAATATACAATGCATAGATACATTTATATTTCTATTATATGTACAGTATTCACAAATTGCAAATTTTTAATCGAAAACCTGCGAAAATCACGTATGGATTGACAGTAAAAGCTATCGTTTAGTATTTTTTGATTTTTTATAACTTTTATAAACAAGAAGTGAAATGAAAGTTATCTAACTGAGCAATAAAAAATAACAATATGTATTATATATCTATCTAAACTACAGAGAATTGTTATATTAATTAAACTATTAAAATAAAATAACAAACTGACCTGAAATTATCGTCTCCTACTTGTCTTGTACATAGGCATCTGCGTTCACTATTTGATGAGGCCAACCCGCACTAGATTCTCCAATACTTCACATAAACACGAAGTAACAATGCTTCTGAATGCTAACGACAGAGCAGGTAAAGGATGTAGCAGCAACACTTCTATAATTTACAAATAATTACAATAAGATAAATCTCACTGCAAAGATTTGTATATAACTGCTCGTTTAACAAAGAAGATTAACCTTCTGCTCATTAAATTGAAACATGATAATTGATGTATTTAAAATGAGAGACATCAAATATGGACACTATTTAAATCACATCACATCAACCTGTAACAAATTTTTATATCTAAATTAGTAAATAATTTGATTACAAATTGAAATGAACTAAAACTTGAACAAATGTGTAATGTATTGAAAGCTAAAGCCGTACAAACATCCACTTTCATTCTAGTCTGAATAATCATCAATCCATAGTCTCTTCTCCCAATCAGTGATGGTTTTGTTTACAAAAATAATACACATATAAAGGCCACGGGATGAAAACATTCCTTGTGGAAATTATCAAAATTGTTGCAAAAAAAAATATGGGAACAATCTCCAAGATTCCTATTTCTATCTAAGACTAACAACCTAATCCAAAACTGTGTAAAAAAAACATGTTCAAATATGCCACTATCGATCCAATTCCCTTTGAAATTATTTTGTACCTGTAGATGCACAAAAATACACAATTTTAGATTTGTGTTTAGTTGTAAAATCAACAAAAACTTAAATTTTATGACTAGCTATAGAATCTCATGATTCTGTAGCTGGTTATTATTTACAAACATAATCGTATTGTATCAATTCCATCATAACAGAAATAGATATGATAAGCAAACAAATTGTTTATGCTAATTCAAAACAAACAAAATCATTCTAAAATCATTGTTGAAATACCATACCTTGGTTTCAGGGATACGATTCGATCAAGCTATTTTTGAATTAACAATGGCAGTGGCCTCCTCTACATTTTTGAAAACGACAGAGCATGTGGTCTTTTGCCTTTTATCATTAGCTTGCAGTCTGTCATTTTCCTTGGTTAACACATTTACACGGTCCTCTAAGGACTTGATTCGGGATTGGAGCAGAGGGACATCTGTATAATATCGGTCGAGCCAAGAGTTGCATTCATTGCACTGTGGTTGATCAGGCCATGTAATTACAGGTGAAGAATCTCTTAATTTACCAGCAGTTCCACTGTCGATATTGATCCTGGGGAAATTGGGGTCATCTCTAAGGCATGGCAAGAGGTTCAGCACATATTCGTAGGGCTTGACTGAATAGAGGCCGTGTGAGTAAGGATACTCCTCGGTTAGAAACCGCTCGATTTCAAAATCTGAATCTTCACTCAATACAATCGGTTTTTGGTCTTTGTTTTGTTTTGGTTTATTGTGTGCACACCTTGATACCCAGCACGCAAACTTCTTACCTTTGCAATTAACATCATTATTACCCTTACCCTTTTTCTTTGCAGACCCCTTAATAGGCTTAGCACTATCTTTTAGGCACAAGTCTGGCGGGGTGTCGGGTAGGTTATCGTTCGGGTAGGTCAAGGGTTCAACAGAGGGTAAGAGTGTAGGAGGGGGCACGATAGGCCCAACAAGGGTTTCTGTGACCACGGTTTTGTCAACTTGCCCAATTTCAAGACTAGAAAAGCCATTCCTCAACAAGAAATCTTCCCAATAGTCACCACTCAACCTCAAATGATGGACTATAACAATTTTAATTAAACAGTGGTGGAAGAGGCTGGAGTCGGATTTCTCCCTCTTGAAACATTTAGCCATTTTATACAAACTGCGAAGGAGGAAATGTGGCATATTTAAAGGAAAATCTATGAAACTCATGAGCAGCCATAGGTGGTAAAGGAAAACTAAACCGTATCTACCCTTGCATGTAATGAATTTCTTGATAATGGCCAACAAATCATGCCACCTAGACTTAAAAGCTGTAACTGGCATACCTTTGTCACAACTGTTGATTTTCCTGGATGTGAACAGGAGCGGCCATGGTACTTCATCCACCTTCAAATTTTTAAACCATTTCTGCCCTTTGGCTGGCAGACTAGTGGTTGAGCTGAGGAATTCCTCATTCAATTTGAGTTGGATGTCCCCAACTTTGGCCCTGCATCCATTGAATGTAAGTGCAAATTGCTAAGTGACTGCGAGGTTGAAACCCTTGAACTTCTCAATAAAAACCAACCAACCATTCCTCTCTAGGTCCTCTCGGGCGTTATCAAACAACAACAATGTTTGGACACCATTGGGTTCGATTCGCACTACAGGAGCCATAGCAGAAAACAAACAGTCAACAGGGTAATTGGTGAGGGGGTTTGACATGGTAGACACAGAACCATTTTCCCGTAGCTTCCCCAAAACAAACAAAGACAGCCTGAAATGCAAGGCAGAACATTAATGCTTATGCGTGGGAGGGTGGTGTAGTAATTTGGGACCATGAAAAACTATCATGTCAGCTGTACAATCGACGACGCCTTGGTAAAATGTTTCATTCAAATCACAATGGTGTATAACAAAAACGTTGTGAAAAACATGTCAAATGGATTATCACATAACCATTGAAAACCATGAAATACATAATCAAAACTCGATTCGAATGTTAAATAAACAATGGCATTTGTATGATTTAAAAGAAACCAATATGTCAAACATTGCACCAACGATTCGACCCCAAAATTAATGTGTTCAATAAAACCATTGCACCAAGGATTTGATCAAAGACACCAAAATATTATATAACCATTGCTAAATCAAAACCATGTTGACAATGGTCAAATGGAAAGTGAGTGGAGGTTTGGTGTTTTGATAATTGTATGACCAGTAGTGAGTTGGAGGTAAAAGAGTTATGACCACATAAACAAAAAGATTTATAACAATCCAAAAGATCATTTTAATGCAATCAACATGACTTCCAACTCTAGGTTTTCATGCTTGTAGTCGTGAAAATGAAAACGAAAAGAAGGTATGCGAAAGAGAAAGATAATAGTGTCGTTTTATTTTAAAAAATTGTGATGAGTAATGCAGGTTCAAAACCCTTGTGTAGATAGCTTGTAAGGAAAAGATAGAAATGAAGATGGCTGCCAACAGAATTTTTTTCCTTCTTTTTGGGTCCTTGACTTTCGGGGTCATTTTGAGGCCCTACATAGTGTTTTTAGGGCTCTCCGTAGTTAGACTATAGATGGAGCCAGAGTCTGATGGAAACATGTGTATTCCTTATATATAAATTTCCAACGGGCTATCGTGCGCCTAAAACAAAGATCGTGTGCAAAAGTTAGGAACCCAAGAAGTTGATGTACTAACTTACCGAAACGGGGCCCACATGAATTTTGGCGCTTCATCTCCTAGGGTTAGGTTTTTGGATGTCTAGGGTTTTTGACATTCCTGTTTATTGTAAGAATTCATTCAGACCCTCATTGTAATCATATTGTTTTGAATGAGCTCAACCCTAATGTCTCTTCTCATAGATAAGCCACAACCATTCTAGCAAGCTTCTTTTCCACTGCATTTTACAGTTCAACTTATTTAACTATTGAATAGAAACTAGTTTTACTATATATCTGTTATTTTGTGTTAAGAATCTTTTGATAATAATTTATATTCATTTGGTTTATCTCTTAAAATTTGGATCATCTGCTGAGGATTTTGTCATTTTGGTGTTGAGAACATAAGTCCTTTGGGCATATCACGTTGCCCAGAATTCTGTCTGACTGGTGTCTGATGTTGTTTCTCTCTGGATGTCTCTTGTCCGGTCGGTATAGAAGAAGTCCTTTTCTAACCTCCATTGTTGAGCTCTACCTCGGCTATGAGGGCCTTCTGAACTTCATTGTGTAATGTCTGAATCATTAGGATCCTCACCTTCGCATGAATGTTGAAGTTAAGGCTGAACACAAAATTATTGACCTTTAGCTTCTTTGTGTTTAGATGTGGAGCATACCTAAGTAGCTACATGAATCTAACATCACACTGTGGTATCGTACAACTACCATGTCGTAAGGTATTGAAATCATTAAGCTAGAGCTCAATGAATTCCTTGGACACGTACCTCTCCCAGAACCATTCCTCAAACAACTCCAATTACACATCTTCGAAGGCCATGTTTAGTTGAGGTACGGGCATCTTTCACTATAGAAAAACACTTCCCTTCATTTGAAATACTGCCATGTGAACTTTCATGTAGGAGGTGTAATCATGAAGTGTGAAACACATCTCCATGTTCTCGAACCATGCCTCAGCGGCTAAGCCATCCGTGGCACCCTAGAACTTGGGAAACTTCACCTTCTTAAGTTCTTTGTGTATACTACTACTACTAGTTGGTGCAGATTATGAACCCTCATTAAGCACATGCACTCTTCCCTCATCTTGATCTAGGAAGTTGATGAATGCCTCTGACATCCTCTAAAAGGATCTCATCATACCTACCACATCTCCCATATCAACCTACTCCTTCTTCGTAGTGTGCTCATTTCCCTGGGGGTTAGACCCATCGGGCGTAGATATTATCTGAGAATTCACACCTCTTCCTCCAACACCATGTCGTCTACTCCCCCTGTTTCCTCTAACCATGAATACCTACATGGACAATTTCAAAATTTATTAGTGCTACATTTTAAACCATTTTATTTAACATAGTGGAAGGCATAATGGTCCAATGTCGCAAGGTTTAACCCACTCTAATACCATATGTAACTTCCTCTCCATTACGACCTTAATGTAGTGAGTACAATAGAGGTAAATTTGTTTTTGAAAGATCATCCAAACAAGGGTTACACAACCATAACATACCTAATATTTAGACATTCTATTCTAATCCACATCATTACACAACAAGAATCAATTACAACATCACCATACTAATAGATTAATCATATCACATCAAGATAACAAGATGTCCATCTACCCAACCTACCTTACAAGGTTAGGACCTCTAAGACAAATAATCAACGCTCAAGTCTAGGATTCATTTGATTAATTTTGACCATTTAAGGTCTCCGGACTAGCAATGCTTTTCAGGAACATGGATATATCTACTCCCATAACCAAATCTATCCTATACTCAATACTAAAATTTGAGGGTACGACACTTAATCATGTCACAATCAAAACATTCAATACTCACTATATGAAACAACCCAAATTTACTGAGCTTCTAAAGTATTTGTAAAATATATTAAAAAGGAAATTTATATTTTTATATAAATGCATACTTTTAAATAAAATTCAATTGAAGAGTCCCACATAGAAGGGAAATTCATATTACCAACTTATACTTATATAATAAAAAGAATTCATTAATACCATTTTAGACTGTAACTTGTTCATTGATTGGCTGAACCAATATTTTTAAATATTTTAGTCTGTTTTTGTCTTATGACTTGATGTCATACTTGTTAAAAATAAATGAAATTATTAAACTACAAGAAGTCTTAATAACCAAAATTAATACCGGGATACAATATGAGTATTCACTTATATCTATTTATGCATTAAAAATACAATGTCCAAATTCACCAATTAATGTGTTAACATCGATATCATCACTTAGAATGAATATTTTTTATCCTTAAAAAATCCCATAGATCAGTCAATGATAAGCCTTATGCATATTAACTAAACAAATAAAGTACACTCTTTCAAACAATTTCACTTGCAAATTTGAGTCAATCAAAACGAGGGTATAAAGATCAACTAAGAATCAATGCCCAAGATAACACCTCAACAATGAAGGATTGCTCCAATTTGTTTTTTGACAAGGATTCGTAGATTTGTTACAAGGTCGTGCACATTCTAAGGTGTAGTTGAGCACAACTTTAAATCATTATTCGGACGTGAATCAGGGATGCGAGTCAATTAGTTTCTACATCCTCTCTAATTGACACCCAAAAAGAACCTTACATTCTCATTTTGAGTAATGGATACTGACGAGAATTAAGTATCTTAGATTAGGAATCAATAAATTATGAGCGGGTGATTATAGAGTTTCCTTAAATGAAGGTGGGAGAAGTTATAATATCTGTGATAGGTTAAGGTAATTAATAAGCAAATGTTAAATCTCTATATTGATGACTCTAGCTCATGAAACCACATGTTCTACTTGATCAAGCATTAAAATAGATGCAGTAGTACTCTAGTTCAAAAGTTAAGCTAACTGATATCTTAATGACAAAATCACTCGACCAAAATAGTGCACACAACGTCAAGGGTAATCACTCAAACTATGAAATAACAATATTTGGCAATATGAAAAATAAAATGATAACAAGATAGTAGAATCAACGATAAAATAATCTAAACAAATGTGAGGGATCCAAGTGGCTTCATTCCTCATTCATACATAATACTCCATACATAATACTCCAAGAAATAAACGAGGGAACAATCATTAAAATACAAATATTTAGCTTATAGATTATAAAAAAATTAATGAAGAAAAGAGGTACGCCAGAAACAAAATGGGAGGAACGACGTAATCAATTAACATCTGATGTAGTTGAACTGTCAGTTTGAAATTCAAATCCCTTCGAGACGATTGATGAGGAAGGCCCTTTAAACAAATATTTTGGAATTAAATCAGACATAAATCTTGACACAAGGTTGGGTTAATGCTTCATTGGAAAGATTAAAAAAATTTGAGCAATATTTATTAATGGTATCAATAGGTGTAAGAGTTCAACGATTTAAGTAAAGATTGAATTAAATCAATCATTAGATATGCAATAGAAAATTCAAAATTCAAATTATTTTATCAAAAACACAATCTTCACTATAAACACAAGTTGGAAAGGTCCGTCAGTGTCCTTTGTTTATAAAATGGACAAAGAACCTGATTAACATCCAAAAAGGTGAGTACCAACTGATAAATACTTTATGATAGGCCATTTTAGAATTCAATCGAACCATTAAGAACGAATATTTATTTCAAGCCATGTCAATTTCATCGTAATCTTAAATTCTCATTAATCACATGGATCGAATTTTACTAGACTTCAACATAAGATCACAACTTATATGTAAGTTATTGTATTACTAAAAAATAGATTTATAGTGTTTCCATACATTTAATCATAACCTATAGTGATTGATTTATTAGATATATGTCATGATAGTTTTTATCCTTGTCATTCCACATATGAGAGAAAAACAACTTGTTACCAAGAATTCGAAGGTGAACAAATTATTTCACTAAAACTTAATCATAAATCACATATAATTCAATCTTGGATAAACTATCTCATATTACTTAGAAAAACATCTCTATCAACCAAAATTTGAATATACAAAAATAGGAATGTTATATGCAAGTCATCACAGTGTTCTCGCGTTTCTTCCCTATCCGACCTTTTTTCGTACATCGAGAGGATTTCCATTGCAATCCTCTTCCACACCAGGGAAGTAAAGTTTAAATTTGTTCCAATATCTAATTGAACCATGCTACATCAAGGAATTGAATTATTTAAGCACAAGAAGTATAAAGACTTTCTATATATATATATATATATATATACACTTTTTCTAACTAGTGGATAAAGTATACACCGTTCATTCCAATTTCTGGTTGTGATGAACATGAATCCAAAAAATCGCAATGAATAAGTTATGTAGCAATATGAATAGAATTCAAAAAATAACCAAATAAACTCTATTAATTACAATATCCATCTACATACAAATATTACAGAATTTAAGTAATATGTCAATCAATCCAGTGTAAAGTCGTTACAATTTAGTCTGAATAATTTCAATAACTTAAAAACTAATTAACTGTATGTATCGTAACCAGAATGTAATTGTTGTTGTTTAGCCTCGATCTAAATCCTTCATAGTAATATTTTTTCTCACCTTGATTGCAACATCCCAGACTTCACTGGTACCTCACAACCAATGCTAGGGGTGTTCTTCTTCCCCCTTATCCCCCTGAGACGCAAAGGGGCCACACACAAGAAACCCACAAACAATAGCTCCAAGGCTTGCCTCACAAGGAATATCTTCCACTCTTTTTACAAGCTTGGTATACCAACTCTCACAAGTAAACACAGTCCACAAAGGTTTGACAACATAACATTACCAAGAATAAGTGAGATCCATTTCCCTTCTACCACATTTGTTTTATAGAAAAATCCCCAATGACACATGTCCTCATGCACAATTAATTATCTTTTTAATTAATTTAATTTGGATTATTCACCCACACACTTGTCACATTCTCCCCAAGTTGGACAAGTGATTACCATTTTTATTTTATTTAAAAAGTCAATTTCCCTCACATTCCCAAATCTGATCCTATTTTCTCTCTTAGTTGTCCCTTGGTTCCCCAAATTCTCATTTAATGAGTTTCTCCTAAGTAGATCTTAGTTGGAGTTTGATTAGGAGTCTTCTTCTAGTTAGACTTAGTGTAGTTTGACTCTAGATATTGTTCTATGTATATACCTATTCTCTCATATTATTATTTCTTCTATTTTAAAAATC